>CANUEY010315623.1:0-13761 GCA_948099555.1 Croton setiger | reverse complement strand
GGCCACCTCCGGCAAGCTAGACCTATCAATCTCCTCCCCTGCACACCCTCTATCGATTCATCGGAGCCAAATTTCCAATGGATGTCTGGATCGAAAGATATGGTGGCCTAAAGTTGGCTTCCCACACTGATTTTTACCCAGATCCAGTTTTTACTTATTTTTCTCCCAACTTCCGACGATCGTTACGTTCACCTCCGGCCGTTTTCCGGTGAACTAAAGCTATGAATTTCTTCTCATTCACTTCCTTCTTTTCTCTCGTTTTCCCTTTTTTTCTTCTTTCCCTTTTGCTTTTGCTTCCAGCCGAGATCCTCTACACCCCTTTCATTCAATTCATTCCTAGCCATACAAATGAACTCCTAAAGTCCACACATTCACCAAAATTTCCTATTCACCTAAAATATCTACTTAACCAAATAATATATAATAAACCTATTCTTAAGCAAATAACCCTATTTTCTTATACTCACTTTCTCAATCTCACATTTCTCCAATTTCACCCACCAAACCAATCCAACAACAGCTAAAATTTTGTTTTCGGCGTTAAAATAAATTGTAAAACATGTGTATAAAATTTCGTAAAAATCGGAAACCGAAAATTTTTTGTGGTTCGGTAGGTGCCCTAAACCGAACCGAAACCTCGACAATTTTTGCAGAACCGAAACCACACGACGTCGTCGTATAATTTTGGTCCCAAAACCCTTTAAATCACATATGAAAACACATAAAATCACGTTAAATTCATTTTCTTTATAATATAGCGCGTTTTCGATATTTTTCGATTGCGCGAGCCAAAAACCCTAATTGGCTCCGTTTATGTCTTTCGACGATAAACGAACTTAAAATCACTTTTTTTTTTATCACTTTTAACTCATTTTAATCATTTCTCAATTCAATTATTTCATATAGATGTCATATAGCATGTTATATTCTAATGCATTTAAATAAAATGCATGAAATGTGTGAGATGACGTCAAAAAGACGTATGCTTTTGGTCAGGGGTGTCACACAAAACATTTTTACTTTTGAGCGTTGTCGAAACTAGTCGATCTTAAAAAAAATGATTTTGAGAGTCACCACCCGATTTCGGGACACCAATTTTAATTTTAAGAAAATGACTCCGTTTTAATTTTGGAAAAGGCATTGGTTGGAAATTTAAGATTTCAGGTAAGAGAATAAGGTACGACTGCTTAAATTTTACTTAAACCACCGCCCGGTTTCTTGGTTTGTTTTTCTTTCCAAAATTTAAGTTCTAATTTTATTCGAAAAGTCGTTGCATGTTTTAAGCTAGCGATGTTCCTAAGTGACAATTTCCGGTCATTTGTAAAAACAATTTCAAACAATAAAGCAATAAAATTGCAAAAATTAAAAGTGCGGAAATGTAAACACCCTTTAAATCTAAATTATTCTTTCTCCACTTAGGAGAAAATATTTACAAACCGGTCCTAAAATAATTACAATTTACCCTTTGAGTCCCAAAATTAATTCCCAAAATACCCTAAAAGCATATAAAAGGGATATATAAAACATTTATGAAAATTATAGAAAAAGTCCTTAAAGTTTTGAAAAATTGCATTTGGTCCCTAATTAAATATAAAATTACAATTCAGTCCCTATAAAATGTCAAATTACATAATTGATTCAAATTGTATGCTTTCTTTCCTAACGGTTTAGCAAACATATTCCTTCTACCTTTTACATCATATGGGGAGAGTTTGTAAACATCAAACAATGTCATATGAGCATGAACCTCTCAAGCAGAAATGGTGCAAACAAAATGAGGGAAATGTATTCCTTGTTTTAAATAATAAGACGGGCAGCAGTTTGAAAACTAAGAGAAAGGCAAAAATACAACAAATATAATGGCCATGATAACACAGATTTGATGTTGAAAATTAAACATGAGCAATAACTTCAACCTTCATCCTTTTCAAAGATCACAATGCCAACAACATTTAATCCATTTTTAGCAAAATCATTAAGGTTGAAATTGGAGTATAGGAATTGATAGTGACAAGAAAGACTGCATACTCCATATTGACAGAAACTGTGTAACAATATTAGCGACAATTCAACCCTAGATACTATGAAACATTGACGGTGATTTCAACTGGCAATTGTATTCTAGTTCTGGACTAGCAACAATTAAGTTTCAAGTATCTCAGTAGCAATTTGATCTTAACAAATTGATCCACAGAAACAGGAACAGGAATTATTCTGTTGTAAGATCAATAACTGATGTAGGCAATATTTTGGACAAAAAGAAAACTGAACTGGACTCTCTTTTTAATACAAGCAACACATTAAACTTTGAAAACAGAAAATATAGAGAGGAGAGAATCGGGTCCATGATATGAGATTCAAACTGTAGATAAATAAAAAACAAACAAGCAGGCAGGTATTTTAACCTAACAACAAAAGATAGACAGAAACAATGCTCATACTCCTGAAACTGACATTCAACCATACAAAAAACAAACAATAATGGCAGAAGGACATTGCCCTGTTCTAGCCTAGGAATAACACAGAAAGTAACAAAGCACACAGAATCTCATCCATGAATAAACAGAAGCAAATTTATCTCAACATATTTAATCAGGTTCCCAGATAAATATATTCATACTGGAATATCAAATTTAAATTGAAAACAGAAAAGATGAATACCTCAGAAAGCTTTCGAAATCCTTTGATTCCAACTCCAAATGAAATTCCAATGTTCTTTTTACAGAATTGAATTTTCCCACTAACAACTCGAAACTCCAGAAACAATGAGATTAAAACTAGAAAATCCCAATCCTAAGAACCCTAATTTTCTAATTACAGAAAGAAACCCCCAATTTTACAATTACTCTCAGAAATTAGAAAAAAACCCCAATTCTAAAGAAAAACCCTAACTCACAGAATTTTCCCAATTTCAGAAAGCTTACTCGTTTTCTTTTTTTTTTTTTTCCCACGAAGCTCTCTCTGATTTTTTTTTTTCTGAAGGAAGCTCTCTTTGCCCAAATCTTTCACCCCCTCCCTCCTTCAGAAACGTCTCTCCCTTTCTTTTTTTGTAGGCAGGTTCAGCTTCCTCTTGCTGTTATCTCCCACGCGTGCTAGCTCTTTTCCCCATTCTTTCCTTTTTCTTCTCTTTTCTCTTGGATTTTCTTCTTTCTGCTTGGTCCAACTCTAAATTTTTCCCTTCCTGTTTTGGATTCGCGGCTTAAGGGACGGCTTGATTGGCCGTCCTCCTTTCTAGAGTGGGTTGCGATGCTCGAGGTGGGGGTCTGCTCCCCCACTTTCTTCTTCTTCCCCCCATCTCTTTTCTGTTTGCATCTCTCTTTGCTTTTCCCTTTCTACTTTCATTCCTCTTTTGCTTTTAGTTCTGTTTTCTTTCTGACTTCTTTGTCTGTCTTCACGCGTTTCTTTCTTTGTTTTCTTCTTTTTTTTTTTTGTTTTTTCTGAACCTAAAGCGGCACCGTTTGGTGCTCTTCTGGGCTGGGTGGCTGGTTTGAATTAAACCGGTCTAGTTCGATTCAAACCTAAATCTTCCTCTCTTTTTCCATAATAATAATAATAATAATAATAATAATAATAATAATAATAATAATAATAATAATAATAATAATAATTTAATTAAATTAAAGCATCAATTTAAAATTAAAACAAATTTAATAAAACTTTTTTTTTAATTTTTCTTTTAAATAAAATCAAAATATATACACAAATCAAAACAAAATTTTAATTAAAAATTAAAATTAAAATTAAAATTTATAAAAATGTTCATTAAATTAAACCAAAATTAATTAATCTAAAGAAAATAAACACGCTGATTACCATTTTTTTTAGAGGTCGAAAAACTTAAAAAGGAAGGAGAATTTCGTATATTTTCAAAACGAACAGAAACTGAATTAGAATGGGGAAAATTTGGCATTTCATCAAACTTAAAATACTTGGGCATTCTTCTTTTTAAAATTTTGGGGAAAATTGAGCGTCAACACTTTTATAGGGAAATTAAGGCACTAGGATCTTGAAATCCTTACAACCGGTAAGATTTGGTAGACCCTAAGAGCATCGGAACCCAAGGATCCCAAAGTTCTCGGGGTCCATGGATTATAAGTATCATGACGAATAGCCGCCTGGAGGCCGAATGCTATTAAGGTAGACTAGCGTATGGCAAACCCCTCTGTCTCTATCCAATGAAGGAGGGGACCTTCCTTTAGGGCAAGACCTTGAGAAGGTCAGCTACTAAGGGTAGCTTCAGTATTGAAACTTATTGAATTATATTGACATTTATTGAATTGCAATAATTATTGATTTGTATTGATTTATATTCATTCTACTGATTTCTAATGAATTTTATTTATTTTACTAATTTATATTAATTTCTAATGCATTTTATTCATTTTACTGATTGTATTGATTTCTATTGATTTACATTATTTTCCATTTATTTTACTAATGTACTGATTTTTAATGATTTGAACTAATTTCTATTCATTGTATTGATTTGTACTAATTTCTACCGATTTCTAATGATTTGTATTAATTTCTAATGATTTGTATTGTTTCTATTCATTCTACTAAGTAATATTGATTTTTATTGAATATATGTAAATGCTAGAATTCTATTTTTGTCATCGATTTGTATTTAATTGGTAGAAACAATTTTGGCTATATATTTTATTATGGGTGTCAGAACGATTATTATAAGCACTTTTTGGAAAGCTTATTTAAAGATCTATAGGATTTATTTGGCTTTACCTTTATAACACCCTGTCACGATGCCTAAAAAAATGCTATTTAAGCTTTTAAATGCATTTTCAAGTTTTTTTCTATGTTTTCTAGTGTGTTCTTCAACTTTTTATTTTTTTACTAAATGCCATTAATTATTAATGTTAATGATTCTTATTGACCTTATTGAATTTTGTTTACTAATTCTTATTGAAATCTATTGAAATTTAGCAAGTTGTTACCTTTATCTTCTCCAACCTTATGAAACTTTAATTGCCACCCTCATATAATCGTCACCTGACCGAAAAACAGTCAGGAAACCAACCGAGCCATATCAAATCTGAAAGAGCTCAATAAGTTGAGTCGTTTGAACAAGGGTCGCCGAAAAGTGGCGAAAATGACATCAGAAAATTCTATATGGTGGAAGTCAGCTATCCACTGGTGGTGGTGGCCGGATAAAGTGTCGTCGGCAATTTAAAATGGCTCCGGAAAATTTGCAAGCGGAGACTTCATATTTTTTATAAAAATTAAATTAGTTTTTATTAGATAGCGATAATTTTAAGTTTTTTTTTTAAATGTACTATTTTACTAATTTTAATAATTAATTTTCCCTTAAAAAAAATTAAGAATAGAATATAATAGGTATGAATAATTTTTCAATTTTAAAATTTGAGAAAAGTTATTTTTAAATTTTAAAAATTAAAAAAAAAATTAAAGATTTTAAAAAGCCCTCGAGTGCTTCTAAAACCCTCATTTGTTTCATTTTAAATAGCCCTCGAGTGCTTCTAAAACCCTCGAGTGCTTCTCAGCCCCAACGATGGCTCAAACCCTAGTTCGCCCTTTTACTCGCTCTCTTTCTTTCTCATTTCTCCGCTCCAAGCGCCTCCTCTCTACCGCCACATCCACCGTTACTCGTCCTCCTCTGCCTCCTTTTCTGCTTCCCTGTCGCCGTTCTTCACTTCCACTTACTCATGCGGTCCAGCACGTCAATTCTGGTGATCCTACGCGATTCACTTCTATCCGATGCCTGCTTAATCGTCCAGGTGATTCAACCTACTCGCCGTTGAATTCCGGCTCTAATTTTAGTGACCGGCCGCCCAATGAGATGGCTCCGCTTTTTCCTGGATGTGATTATGAGCATTGGCTTATTGTTATGGATAAACCTGGCGGCGAAGGATCTACGAAGGAAGAAATGATCCAGTGTTACATTCAAACCCTAGCCAAAGTTC
This sequence comes from Croton setiger, assembly GCA_948099555.1. Classification (NCBI taxonomy): domain Eukaryota; kingdom Viridiplantae; phylum Streptophyta; class Magnoliopsida; order Malpighiales; family Euphorbiaceae; genus Croton; species Croton setiger. Next base: position 7,822 of record CANUEY010315623.1, on the reverse strand, counting down.
TCGGAAGGTAAATGTTTTTGTATTAATTCATTTATTTTTCGTTGATTTGGCATGCATCATAACATCTTTTCATTGCATTGCACCAGTGAGGAGGAAGCCAAAAAGAAGATTTACAATGTCTCGTGTGAGAGGTATTTTGGATTCGGCTGCGAGATTGATGAGGAAACCTCTAACAAATTGGAAGGTTTGTATGTTATTTACTAGTTGCTCTGTTTTATACGTTTCTGTCTTTCTTTTCTCTTTATGTTTAATTTTATATTGTTCGCTAACAGGATTGCCTGGAGTATTGTTTGTACTTCCTGATTCCTATGTCGATCCTGAAAACAAGGACTACGGTGGTAAGCTTTTGCGATTGTAGCTTTGTTATATGTTTTCGATGTCTATTTGTTCATTATATATGTAGTTAATCCAGTGGATAGAATCATATATTTTGGCTTTGGGATTTGGTCATCATAAAATCCTCTTGAATAATCATACTTTCATGAAATATGTAATATTGTATTACGTCCATCTTGGCAAAGCTACGAGTCTTTTTGGCAATGTTTAGCTTTGAATGCTAATGGACTTATATCAAATGTTCTCCTTATTACCATTCTGTGCTTCTTATCATTCTGTGGAGATGCAGATCAGTGGGGATGGAACATTATTGTTGCAGTTTTTTGTTTTCATAGATAAATGACTTATTACCATTTCTACAATGTTTAGGTTTGAATGCTTACCTATTGTGTACATTGTTTCATCTTTCATGTCAGTCCATCTTGGCAAAGCTAATAACCTCAAGTGGGTAATGTTTAGCTTTGAATGTTAATGGACTTAGATTAAAGTTCTCTCCTTTCCTGTTCTGTTCTCCAACTACTCCATGGAGTTACAGAATCATTGGAAATGACACATAAACTTGAATGATTTTCATGTTTTCCATTAGTGTTCTTGTTTATCTCTATGATGTGAATAATGTGTCTTACTTCATGTAGTGTAAGTTTGTAAATGTATAAATTGTATGCCTTTTGTTCATTTTGATGACGAAGGTAAAAACTTGATTGCATGGTTAGTTAGATTTTGTTTACTTGAAATGATTGGGCTTTCTAATAGATGTAGTACACCTATCTACTAGACAGGTTTGTCGATTACTTAGACTAATTGTACAAAATCTTTCAATTGTTGCAGCTGAGTTGTTTGTGAATGGGGAGATAGTCCAAAGGTCCCCTGAAAGACAAAGGCGTGTGGAACCCCAACCCCAAAGAGCTAACGACAGACCCAGATACAATGACAGAACACGATATGTTCGCCGCCGAGAAAACATGAGTTGATTTACTGATTAGGGAAAATCTGCTCTGTATAAATGATCCAACTTTAGCCACATTCCTGCAGGATAATTAAATTGTCTAAGAATATGTGATCATTTTGTGGACACTTTGAAATGGGTGTGATGAATGAAAAGACTTTGCCATACTTTCGCATAGATCTTGGTTTAGAATGGTAATGCGCAGCCATTCGCATCCTATTTCAGAATAAATGTAAAGTACGTTGCTTACAAGACACATCAACTATCTAGGAGAAAAAGGTAGTCTTTGAATATGAATGCAAAGAAGGTTATCTTAATAATTGAGAATAGATTAGTTGGTGAAATTCTCTATTCCTTTATTTTCAGTTTCGTTATGAAATTCTTTTCAAAAACTTAAAAAGTTTAACTATAGATGGTAATCAGGACGTTCAAATATTACTGACTTGACTTGATGATGATATTGAAGTTGATTGATAAATCTAATAAAATTGTTGTACATGCTTGCAGCTGCTTCTGCTTTCTTCTTCCATTGTAAAGCATTCTTTCTCATTTCATTCCCTTCCTCTCCTGCCATTATTTCTGTAACAAGGTTTTGATTTCGGTTTTCTTAAAATCATTGCTAATCTCCAAACCAATGCCCCAATTCATGGGCTGCTCATCAAAGAAAGGCAAACAGAGCATAGAACACCATTACATATACTTTCCATAGTAGAATTCCAACCACTGAGTAAAAAATGCACCAACCGATGGGTGGGACAGTACTTGTTCTTGCCAGCACCAAGATGTTATAAATCCTCTGTTCTTAATCTCCTCATAATACTCTTCTGGTAAAAATCCAGAATTTCCCATCACAACATCCGGTATCAGTATCCACAAAAATGGATGATTGCAACCGGCCAGCCCCTGCGCGAATTCTTTGAATTGTTTATCTGTCATTATAGTTATGCTACCATAATTCACATAAAGAACTGATTTGGGTTTATCAAGCCATTCTAAGCATTTTGAGTCTTCTTTCCATAGATTTGATGTAAGTGACCTTGGTAGGATAAGTGGAAAGTGGTTTTCAAGTAAAGAAAGTGGATCTATTGTAAATAGATTAGAGCAATTGGTCTTGATTTCATTGAGAGCTTGTTGTTCAAGCTCATCAAATGTGTTAAAGATAATTGCTGAAGATTTTATACAATTCTGTGCTTCATTCATAAAATTCAACATTATATCTCCAGGATCAGTAGTTCTGATCAAAGTTGGCAGGTCTTCAAGTCAGGATTTTTTCTGCTCCCTTCATCCAATCAAGACCCAAATCAAGACTCCCATCGTTCATGAAGTTGGCATCTGAAATACATTATTACTATTATTTGGTTGTTAAACACTTCCAAAAACTTAGGAGAAAAAAAAGGGACAAATTAAGTTGTACCTTTAAAGGGAACAATGCCTCTCTTTATAAGTTGATCAAAATTCAAAAATCCTATAAGACCAATAGCAGAGGCAGTCCAAAATTGAACTTCAGGAATGCCAAATTCTTTAGCAGCTTCAATAGCAAAAGTCATTAAACCATCAGAAATAATGCATCTAACAGGAGGCAATTTCGGCGATGAATTTAACTTTGTTAACAGCTCTTTCAATGGATTCAGACAATTTTTTTGAACCGAATCACTGAGAAGCCATTAGAACGAATTAGACGTCTGTGATTGACAAAAGTTACATGAAAACCTTTGCAGTGTAAAGTTTGGCTAATTGCATGAGAGGATTTACATGTCCTTGTGCTGGATATGGAAGAAGAAGCACATGAGGTTTAATGTTAAGCGAGCCCATTGTTTTGAAATGGATATTTGTTTTGGGTGTTTATATAGATATTAGAAGGTGATAATCAGATCTTTTTGCCGGCCGTTTGATCTAATTTGCAATTCTAAGCAATTTGTGTCTTTTATTTCCATTGTTTTTGGTTGTATTTATTATTTTTTCTTGTTTTGTGCTGCAATTAGGTGTAGATTTCGGATATTCTAATTGAATTATTTTTTATTTACAGTCACTAATCTAAGTAGTATTGTATGTAGTGATTGTTTGAAATGTGAAAATCTGCAATGCATTACCCATTAAAAATCCGACCCATTTTAAAAAGTTTTCAAACTTGCTTGATTACATTTTCTAAACTTTTTATCAATTACTAAATTTTCCTTTTCTTTCAGAAAATAATAAGTTAGGAGAGAGGCGCCAGCAAAGTTGGTAGACATCTTAAGCCATGGCCATTGGAAGCCAGGTTTGAATCCCCCTTATTAACGGATTCAAATGAGGATTAGGCTGGTTAGATGATTGAGATTAGGTTTGTTGGAGTATATTAGGTTGTTTTAAATATGAGGGATAATCCTTAAAAGCCTATATAAAGCTGTTATAATATTGAAATAATTGAACCAGAAAATTCTTTTTCCATTTTATTTGGTTTTCAAAACCGAAATTGTTATTGTTAATCTCTTATTTTCTTCTCCCCTCTCCCCTCACCAATAAAAATATGCTCGAGTGATATAACTAAGAGAAAAAAAAAAAAACCAAATTTGTCACGTTAAAATTTACATTAACATGCGATAACAATTTATAGCACAAACTAGCAAAAATACTAGTAATAGTTGGTATATAAATGATTCTATAAATAAGTACTTTTTATTTTTGTAAATGTTCAAGAAACAATAATTAAAGTTTAAGACTACTACTTGCCAAAATAGCATCAAAATGTGTACATGGAATTGAGTAGATGGAGCTTAGAAATGAAGTATTTTGAATAGGGGAAGCAGAACAGAATATTCTTATTAGAGAGAAATTGTAAACATAATAGGGTTGATATGAATAAAAATCATTTTGTTGGTGCTGATTGGTGGATTGGGGGATAAATATATAAAAGTGATCTAAATGAGAACATGGAATGGTTTAATTTAATAAGAAATCAAATTTAAAACAATGAATTAAGTATACAAATCTAGTAAAGAAACAAGAGAGTGAGTTTTGGTAGTGTCTTTAACCCATTGTCTATGTTAGGCATAGCAACAATTAATTGCAATAATGATACAAGAAACATAATAACCAACTCAAAAAAAAAGGCAGTGAGTGCAACTCAAAGAAAGCTTAAAGTTAGAATTTTGAGGAGTTTTGGAGAGATGTTGGGGAGTCGGGGGCCTAGTGGAGCAAGGGTCTACGTCTACAATTTCATTTTAATTGTAGTTCAAATCCGGATTCTTTACATTGTGTATAAAAGTAGAGTAGTGAATTCTAGAAGGTTAGATTTCTTTCTGCAATTTCTTCATCAATAAACTTGTGTTTATCTTTGGGTAGAAATACAATTTTAATAAGTGAGGCAACAGGAGTGGTCTCGAGATGGAACATTGAGTTCTTGAACCTCTCTTATGAGCTAGTGAGCTCCAGGATTTAAGGGCTTAAAGTTGACTCTATGCAGCATGTCATTTGATTGGTTTCCATTTATTCAAAACAACTCTTTTCAATTATTGAAGCACTTATTTATTTTCTGATGTTTATTTTTTTAAAGTTCACAAAATCTAGTTGTTACAATTTTAGAGAAAATATCTAAGTGCTTCTTCATTAAATTCAATAATTTTATGGATTTTAATTAATTTTTTTTAAAAAAATAATCAAACAAATGAATAATCAGTGCATATGAGTCCTCTTACTTGGATTCCATCAATTCAAATAAACTATAACATAAGAATTCAATTTCTACATCAAAAAGTACACAAATTGACAACAAATATAACCAGACTGCTCAGTTACCATTATACAAAACATCTTCCACAAACCTATTAAAAGTTTGATGAGAAGAACCTCCTATTTGAGCTGCTGCTTCTGCCATTTTCTTCAATTCCATAGCCCTTTCTTTAATTTTCTTCCCATTTTCATTTTCCATTATTTGTTTAAATCAGGTTTATTTTCTAAACCAATCTTCCAAACATTACATGCAAAGAAACAATTGAACGGTTGTTCTGCCAAATAATAACAGCAAATCATAGGCATACCATTACATATACTTTCTAATGTCGAATTCCATCCATATTGCGTCGAAAAAAGACCCAATACTTTATCTTGTTCCCACCAACTTTTTACTAATGCTCTTTCCTTAATTTCGTCATAAAAACGTTTAGAAAAATTGTTAAAAACGTCAGATCTAATTATCCACAAGAATGGATGTTTACTGTTGTTGAGGTTCCTGTAATAAAATTACGAGACTATAATAAAAATAGCGGAATAATAAAATTACAAAACACAAGATTTACGTGGTTCACTCAATGTTTTGAGTTACGTCCACGAGAAAATTTTTAAATATTTCTTCTACTAAAAAATAGTAGGATTACAAAGAGATTATACAAAAATAGTGGCTTTCAAAGTGTTTTCCAAAAAAACACTCAAAATTATTCTCACTATTTTTCTCTCCCCTAATTTTAGAATATCCTTTCTAAAACTCAACAATTCTCTCTAAAATTTTTCTCACAGACTATTATCTTTCTTCTGTGAGGTTATATATCTAAATGATTTTCGTTGACGTTTATATAGAAATAATATATACTATAATTAGTATTCTAATTATAACCTGTTAATAATAACCATTAATTTCAATTTTTTTCATTTCTTTTCCTAGTTTAAGATTTAGTGTCCTCACTTGAAGGACATTCATTCAACAAGAATAACCTTTTTTTAATTATAAACATAATATAAATATAAAAAATTTATAAATACATTATACATAATTTATTAATTTATAAATTAAATGAATGCAATACTTTTAAGAATAAAAAGTTAAAATATGATTATTAAAAACTAAAAACATAATAACTTTTAAAAAACTAGTTTTTAGAATAGTACCCTTTTCTTTGTGGGTACCCTTCTATTTCTTAGTTATTTTCAATATAAAATTTATAACGTCCTATGTAGAAACAGAATCTTCCTTGTGTATTGTATGTAAATATTCAACCAACCTTTTTGCACGTGGACATTTTACAATGTGTTCTTCCGGATAAAAGTATTTTAGTTCTGGTACGTTATCCAAGGTAAGTTTCAAGAATTGAGGATATTCAAAAACTGGATTTGCTTCCACACTTTTCCCTTTCGAGACAATTTCCTCCAGCAGCACACAATTTTCTATAGACAGCCGAACAAGTCGTGGAAGACTTTGAGCAATTGAAAATGGGAATAAGTATTGCAAACGACACTCCCATGCATATATCGCCTCTAGATTGCAAAATGACAAATTTCCACGAGGATCTCCTTTCCATACATTCTGCAAACATGGAAGCTTTCTTAAATACAAATAACGCAATTGGCTGGTTATTTGTTCTTGTGTTTCCATCAGAACTTCCATATCAAACACCTCTTCTATTAAATCACAATCTTCAATTTGCAAGCATACTATACTCTTGAATCTTCTCAACTGTTTGGATGGAAAAATTTTTAACAGTGCTTTCCCTTCTACTACTATCAGATCTTCTAATTGACAGAAGGAATCCTCATGGAGTTCATCATCCCATATCTTCTCCAGCTTCTCCATACGGCTGATACATAATATGTTCAAGTTAGGAAACAAAACCTGGCAAGAGGAGTATTTACCATCAGAAAACTTCTTTGCCCACTCAATAATTGCATAATCAATTGTCTCAGAAATTTAAAAGTTGACCCTATCATATCATAAATCAGCAAAATCATTAACAAATACCAACCGACGAATAATTTTTAAACATAAAATTCTTCATAACCTTTTCATCAAAGAGAGCTGAATTAGCTTGTCCAGCTCTTGTCATTGTCGAATTAGAGACAAATTCCTGGAGAAGAGGGCAATTCTCTATCTTAACCTCCTTCAAAGAGGGACATTCAATCAACTTGCCCGTGCAAAAGTGTGTAAGCTGGGGTAGATTTGTCAAATCCAGTTTCTTTAATGATGGCAACTGAATTGTTTCCACACTAACAGAATTTTCTCTTGTTTCTGTACCAATTATCTCTTTCAAAACTTGACAGTCGCTTACATTTATTTCCTCCAGCTGCACAAGGCCCTTCAGTATAGAGAAGGAGAAGAGATTCTTCAATCTATCAAAATTTATTATTCTTAATTTGGTCAGGTCGGATAATGACTCCAAATTGGACAACTGAATCTGTATGCATAATTTTTATTATAAGAAAATAAATTTCGTAGAGTTGAAAATCCAAAAATATTAATAAAATTTGAGCAAAGAAGTAACCTTTTTAGTAAAGATAGTTGATTTAGTTGAGGAACTCAATACAAATTCTTGGAGAAGTGGACAATCCTTTATGCTGGACTCTTTCAAGGAGGGACATTCGATCAGCTTGCCGGCACAAAAGCTTGTAAGCTGAGGCAGATTTTCCAAATACAGTTTCTGCAACTGAGGCAATTGAATTGTTTCCACATTCTCAAAATCTTCTACAGCAACTATCTCTTTCAAAATCTGACAATCTGTTATTTTGATTGTTTCCACCTGCACAAGAGCTTTCAACACAGTGAATGAAAACAGATTCTTCAATTGATTACATTTT
>CANUEY010315523.1:0-11460 GCA_948099555.1 Croton setiger | reverse complement strand
TATAAACCGACTCCGACAATGCCGGAGAATCGAAGTTTACTACGTCATCATAAAATTCAAATTCTAAAATGAAAATATTTTATTAACTCAAAATCGATTTATCTTTATTTTATTAAATTTATATTTACCCATTTTAATTATTTACACCACCGTAATTTAAACAGTTGCGTCAGAATAAAAAACCCTAATAAATTCCCTCGTTATAATTTACGGGTTCTAAAAATTTAATTATTCATGTGATTTCAATTTAATTCCTATAATGTTCATATATAATTTTTTTAGCAAGTAAATAATTTTTTATTTATCTCGCTAACATTTATTTATTAAATTGATGCAAAAATTACCATAAAAAATGCATTATGCCTATGATAACGATATGCAAGACATATGATTTTAGTTGAAGATGTTACAAATGGGCTTAAAAATACTACAAATTGCTCAATGGATCAAATGTAAAAAAAAAATAAAAAAAAAAAATAAAAATAGTATAAGGACCTCGTACTCGTTTTGGCCATTTGGCAATGTGCATGTAGGCAAAAAATGATGACAAGGATGTTGATTAGGATGGGCCATCATGGGCTTCAGAAACCTCGTAATGGCTTGAAGCTAGATGTTGTAACATTTGCATGAATATGTTTGGGATTTTTTTATGATAAGTTTTGATGATGTTGGAGTAAAGAACTAAAAGTCCGAAATCTGTAAAACACTAATGCTCGTCAATCACAGTCACATGAATTTAGGATTTTTGTTGTTTTGATGTTGAATTTATAAGTAAATGGAGGAAGTGAAGAAAATAAGCTAATCATTTGCATGACTGTTAATATACTTAATTTATTAGAAATATATTTAATTGGAAAAATTTTCTTAATAATATATTAGTTTATGTCTTTTTTTAATTCTATCAAATAGGGCCATAAATGAATCAAAAAGTTCGAAATTCATTCGGGGTTCGATTCGGAAAAAATTCGATTCAATTCGTATTCGAAATTTAAACGAGACGAATTCGAGCCGAATTTTTGAGTTCGAATATTTTACGAACCGAATCTAACTATTCGCGAACTGTTTTTCGAACACTCTCAAAACGACGTCGTTTTATAAAACGACGCCTTTTTTAGGGTGTTCGAAAAATAGTTCATCGGTTAAACGAACTATAATTTGAATATTTAAATCAAATACTGTAATCGAATAATAACCGAACTATTCGCTAATATTCTCGAATAGTTATCGAATCGAATTTGAACTTTTAATTGATGTTCGAGTCGAATACGAATCCGAACTCAAACACCACGAATACCTAAACAAACTTGAGCCGAACCTATTACTGTTCGGTTCGATTCGATTTGTTTACAGCTCTGCTATCAAACTTAGCTTTAAGAAATGGCCTTATTACGCTTTTAGTAAATAAGTTAAAAGCACAAAGAAAAGGAAGGCAAGGTAGTAACATGGAGTGTGAGTATACTTTTGGTTTGGCACCGAAGATCTGATATTTTTCCCAACATCGCCATCTCCGTTTGCAAACAGCAAACAAAAACAAAGAATTTTTTTTTTTAAATTTTAAAATTACAATTTAGTCTAGCAGTTTTGCAGTAAACCCACAGCAAAGGATAATAAGGTTATTTCCTAAAATTTAACGGCCAAAATAATTTAAAATTGACATTTATACAATTTTGCAAGATGGATTTTAAAAAAAGGGAAAAATAATATATTTTAAAAAATATAGGAGAAAATAGTAAAAAAATGTATGAACTTGTAATTTCAGCTATTTATGTAGTAAACTTTTCGGACATTAACTATCAATAAATGCTTAGTGACGAATAATATTTTTGTCATGTTTAATACTGTCTTAAACTTAATTTGATGTGTTGATAAATTCTTTTAAAATGAACTTTTTGCAAAATCCTTTTATTTTTAGACTATTTTACTCTTTTTTCCTAGCATATTGGCATGAATATCCGTAATTTATTATTTTTTTATTTTCCTATTGGGTTGTTGTAATACACGTATATTCCTAAGGGACCAGCAGGTAAGAAATGGGTGGCAAGAAAATGCTCATGGAAGTAGATCCTGGTATAGTATGATGCTTGGTAAGGAATTTCAGAATATGTTGCGTTCTAGCCAAGTTGACAAAATTGCATATTAGGAGTCCCTAAGAGAAGATAAAAAAAGGGTTCTGGTTGCTTAGAGAGGAGAGAGGAAGGAGAGTATTTAGGAATTTCTTGAGATGTTGACAAAGTTGGAAACTTTCTAATTTCACAATAAATTATGAGTCTAAACATCACCTAGAATAGTCCTATTTTAACCCTTTGTAGTGCACAAACATTGCCTAAACCATCCTAAATGCATCATAAATACACAATTCAACCCATTATATCAATACACACAACAGAACAAGCCTAGCTTGTCTATGCAAAACCATTAATAAAAACGTGATTATCAAGTTATTTAACTATAGTGACTAAATATAATAAAAACATTCAAATTTTCATCAATAAAAAACATTAATATCTTATCACCCAAGAGATATTTCAAACCAAACAAATACTACACTTCAAACGATTATCCAACATGCAACCACCGATCTGAAACTTCCTTCTCAAATTCAAATGTGGGTTGGTTTGGGAAGTTTTCAGAAACCCTTCATCTTCTTCAGCAACACAAAACTAACGAAGGAAGCTTATACAAAAATCCCCTTAAATGATTGCTCTTTTATAAATATGTCGTTAGTTAAATCATTAGTAATTTTTATTTTTTTTAAACTAACTATTAGTATATAAATTTATTTTCTTAAAAAACTAAAGTATCTCCTATCTTAAATTTATGTCTTGTCTCAACACTTTTATTTCATTTTAGCAGCCGCCATAATTAATTACCGAAAAATAAATTTATTTTTTCTTATTTCTTTATAGCTATTAGTATACAAATCTATGTTGTCTTATTTTCTTCTATAAACTTTTTTTTTTTTTTGGAAAAAGCAATAAGCACCAATTTTTTCAAAAAGAAATCACAATGATTAGAGATTGCTAAAAGGCAAAAAACCTAAAATCAAGAAACTAGAAAGAGCAGTTATTGCTGCCCAAACTAGCTGAAGTTGCTTACAATAGAACACGAACCAAAGCCTTTGGATCAATCAATCTCTCCTCCTTTATTAAACTAATATTCATTTTGATTTTATCAATTGAAACTTTGATATAGCAAATTATTGGAGATTCTCTGATTTTTTTTACTTTACTGTTCTCCATTTCTCATCAATGTCTCTTTGCTAGTTTCATCTCTCCTCGAATTTCGTTTTGAAAGAAGAAAAAGACGAAAACCTAAATGCAAAGATGATTCAAGACTTCTGTTCTCGAATCCCTCAATTTGGAAGAAGAAGGTGAAACCTAAACGCAAAAATAGTTTGGAACGGGGTGGGTTAGGCTTTTTTTTTTTTTTAGGGTAGTTTGAGAATATTTAATTATTTTATACTATTTATGGTTTATTTCTCAATTTGTACTATTTTGTTAAATTGGAAATATTATCTATGTTATTCTCTTAATTTTCCTAAACAGAATAGCACACGTTAGATCCGCGAATTTGTAGAGTAATTTGTAATTCGTGTTCGTATCGTATCAAATAAACTAGTCAACCTATTAAAACTAAACTCATACACGATCTATTAACTTAACATGTTATATCGACCAAACTCATTAAAATTCATGTTCGCATTGACTCACGTATTAAGCTATATTTTTTTATACAATTCATTTAACATAATTATAATAAAAATAAAATATGTGATAATTAAGTAAATAACAACTTTTGGAGTTTATAGTTAAGTAAATGTTATAATGTTTCAACAATTAAGTAAATGACAACTTTTTGTGACAATTACTCTTACACCTTAGGTCATTTTTATATATCGATTAATATGTAAATTGATTATTTTTAACAATTACTCTTATATTAAATACCAATCACTTCATAAATTGATATTTACATATCATTAGTATATAAATTGATTTTCTATGACAATTACTCTTATACCCTTAAATTATTTTTTAATATCGATCAGTATGTAAATTAATTATTTACATAACATCAGTATGTAATCCAGTATGTAAATTGATTATTTGTTTATATACTTTTTTACATACTAATGATTTGGTTACATATTTTTTTATTGTTTACATATTGATTCTAGTATGTGAACTTATATAAAAATTGAATTTTACATACCTAACATATATAAATGAGTATATAAATTAAATTTTACCTACCCATAAGTATCTAAATTTTATTTTTACATTCTAACACCTAAATAATTTAGTTTTTACATTGTAATCCATAAAGGACTTAAACTAATAGATAATAAATATTTCAGGAACTAAGTTGTCATTTTGCATAAATCTTCATCTCTTTCCTTCGTTCTTCATGTCCTTCCTATTTAACAAGATGGCGCTGCTAGAATTTGAATCATAAATGATTCTTATGCTACCATTGCCAAAATTCGATTGAAATCGAATGGAATCAAGTCAGCAGCATGATTTTTCGATGGAAAACCAACTGAAAATCATTTGAATTGTGACAAAAAATCTCGAGTTAAACAACTTAGTTTCCTTGTCTCTGGCAGCAGTGATTCAAAATTTCAATAACCTTTTTGGCCGGCTTATGGTGATGTGAGAGCGGTTTTGAGGGTACCAGACAACTAACCGTCGCGTAAGCTTTCGACCGATACCCTCAGATCACTGGTTAGATGATACTGGTAGGAGGCAGTGGTGGATTTATAGCTCCAACGCTCTTCCTCCGGTAACTGTTGAACAATTAAACTTTTCAGAGTTAATTAATCAATATTTAATTATTTTTAGTTAACAATTTTGAATTATATTTGAAAGCCTTAAAAGTGAGTTATTTTTGTAAGTGACACTTAGGTTCCCTTTTATAGAGGAGTTGAGGCAGTGGTGATTTGAAAATCTCACGTCTAATAAGATTGAATTGGTTTTGTGAACATCGGGGCCCAAAGGGCCCCTTTATTCTTGGGGTCCAAGTGTCTTACTAGCCTTGAGAGGTTATTTGGGTGACATCTCCTCTAGGTTGGTGTCAAGGTAGGCCAAAGTAAAGGTAGGCCAAGGTCGAGGTAAGCCAAGGTCCTCCCCTCAAAGGCTGCCTCCGAATAGCAACCTCCTCAGGACCCCTTAGTAAGTCACCTTTCGGGGAGGTGACTTACAGATTTCCCCCCACGAGACAAAGTCATTCCATGTCTTAGTTCAATTAATAATGTTCAGAGGTCAGCTATAACTAGTCGCCTAATTCTCATTATAAATGTACAGATGTTGGCTTCATTTTTGCAACCTCAATTATGTCACCATAATTGTGTTAAACTAGTCGAAAATGATATGATTTCGAATGTTAGGCCCCTTTCCTTCGCACAAATTGAAAATAAGCGACTTCCCTTTAGAGGAGGATCAAAATCACAAATTTAGACCTTTGGAAGGTCGCTCATAAGAGGTGTTGGATAGACAAGAAATAAGTTCCACATGAAATGCAGGGAGTACCAAAAGTTATTAGATGAAATGCACCCCTCGACCTCACTAACTACTCCATAGAGATTTTAGCAGTGGTTGTCTACATGACTATGTTCCTTAATCGGTTGGTTCTAGAATTGAGTTCCTAAAGCTTGTTGTGCTATATGAGCAATTAAATGATATTCGAAGTGGTAGAAATCACCTTTTCCTCAATCAAGACAGTATGGCTTCTACACCCCTTCAAAGTCGACCCCTTCTAACCTTGTTTATAGGAGGCCGACCCTAAGATTAATTAGTTTATAGTTTGCATGGGCCTTTATGTTTTGTACTTATCCAATTATGGTGAACATCATCTTTGTACTGGCAACCTTACAATATAAATGATTGTTTATCTATACATAAATTTATTTTTCTAAACTCCATTGTTTCTATTATATTAAGATTTTTATTGTTAAATCAGTGTATCGCCCAATATACACAAACATACTCATAGTAATTTTGTTATATCAATCAATGGGCGACCTCATAAGGCAACTCTCAAACTGTAAGTAGATCAAACAATTGTAATGATAACTTAACATTCTTTGCGAATCAAAGTTGCATTATTTGGAGGTATTATAAATCAAACTAACATATATGAATTTTTAATTTTTCCAAAATATTGCGATCTCTAGAGCTTATACTCCCTATTTGGTAAATTACTTATGCATTATAAATATTTTGCAATTAAGCATTTTTTCAAACAATCTTTAAACTCTTAAAACATTATCCCCTCAAAATAAGGAGTAGATCTCTTATGTAAGATCTCGTATTTTCATTTTCCAGTATTACTGTATTTTTTTTTCTTTTTTAACGAAAGTGTGCTATTTGAGAGAAGAGATGAATTTGAAAAATAGATTCGACTGCTGGGAAAAAAGACAAAAAGTGTGGTTGCATGAAAGTAAAAGATTGAGGATATGTGTTTTAGAGTTTTTTTCTTAATTAAATTATTATTTTTACCTGGTTAACAAGTTGTTTCGTGTCAATCCGCGGGCCGACTAGTTTATATTTATATTTTTATTGTTCATATTAAATATTTTATCACTCCATTAAAATTTAATTCAAATTTATTAATTTTTCATGTCATTGTATCATATTCAGTAGAATTTGATAAGTATATAGGATATTAATTATTTTTTTTAAAGAGAAACTAATAATTAATGTCATGTCAATCTCCCAATCTCGGATTTTACACTAAATATGAAACCGTTGATTCAGTTTGAAATGGAAGTATATGCATTCCATTTTCCAACAATTGTATTGTAACGTATATTTGAAGTTAGTAAACTGATCTGTATTGTAACAGTCTCTTAAGACAAACATGTGAAGGTCGCATCGCAAGTGGACTTTGGGAAACGCGTGTGGGCCTATCCACGCATGTCTGATGTGTCTAATTTACATTTTTGTGGAGATGCTCTGCTAGCCTACACCTGCACCTACTTTTCTCTCACATTAATCACCACACCACTATGTGCTTCCAATCATTTCAAATAACTGAAATTTATTATTATTATTATTATTATGCTAATTATCCAATTCAGCCCCCTTGAACTTGTTCAACTTTGACAAACACCCCACATTTCACCTTTTGCTACAAATCCACCCACAATTTGGACCAAAACTGTCAACTGACCCGGCCATCTAGAGCGTGTCCTTCACGCAATGATGCTCACGTTTGAGGCGTAAATAAAATAATAAAATATAATATTGGATTTCTGTATTTATAAAAAAAAAAAGTTAATTTATTTTCTTTTTTCCTTCAATCAAAACTTAATTAATTGCTATTTATGAAACCAAATTTGAAACACTTTCATCAAAAAACAAAATCATTACCTTTCTCCATTCTCTCGTACTGCCGCAACCGACTTCGCACCATCTTTGTATTTGCCATTGCTAGTTATGCGTCATTCGAGTGTATTTCGTACATCTTATGTTCAATTGAAACTTTTCATTTCTGATTGAAATTTTGTCAGAAATTCTGAAATCAAACGCCTAAGTCGGCACTCCACTTCCATCCCTTTCATTTTCCGATTAAATTGACATTGGTTACTTTGTTCCGTCGAGACTATTTTCTGTAACTTTTTTCTTTCTTTTTTTTATGGAGATTTAATGATTTCTTCAAGTTTAGAGTGCTTCTAAACTTTAATGAAGATTGAATTTATCTTCTTCATCGTCAACAAGTTTTTTCAATTTGTGATTATAAAAAGAATGATCTAAATATGAAGATTAAAACCAAATCGATTGGTTTGATTTTTTTTTTTTTTAAAAAAAAATCATTTTTCATCTTTAGATATTTACTCGAGCAGCGTATTTTTAGAGCAAATGAAGTTGATGGGCAGATGAAGTTGATTGGTTTTCATTTTAAATATTATTTTTATTAATTATTATTATTATTATTATTATTATTATTATTATTATGAGCAGATGAAGTTGATTGGTTTTCATTTTAAATATTATTTTATTAATTATATCCCACTGGGTGCAAGCCACGCTCATGCGAAAAGTGTAAAATGATAGTTTTGGTCCAAGTTACAGGTGGATTTGTAGCAAAATCTGGGGTGTTTGTAGAAGTTGAACAACTTGAAGGGCTGGATTGGACAATTAACCTTTTTTTTTTTTTTGAAGTGTCTTTAATTCACATAACATATACTTTTTTATTTAAAACAATTTTTTAGAGCTAATTTTTCAAAAATTTATGTTTACTATAAATAACCTTTAGTTTTTGAAAATTTTTTTATAAATAACATAGTTATAGTTTTAGAATGTAAGAGATAGTTATTTATATGTCTCTAAAATTTACTACATTCTGTTCTAAGATCTTTTGATTTTGAAACACCTATTAATAGGTCCATAAGTTGTTAAAATTATACAACGAGGTCCTTCCGTCCACAATGGACGATAACTAACTGTTATTTTTATATAAAATAATAATATTACCCTTTATATTATATTTATTTTAGGTTCTTAAATTTTACATTAATATATTATCAGGTCTTTTTTAATTTTTTATCTGTATATTTAATTTTAAATTTTAATAATAATAATAATAGTAATAATAAAGGATCTGATAGTATATTAATATAAAATTTAAGGACCTAAAATAAATATAATCGAAAGGGTAATATTGTCATTTTATGTAAAGTTAACAATCAGTTAAAGTTCATTGTAGACGGAATGACCTCCTTTTACAATTTTCAAAAACTTATGAACCTATTAATAAATTTTCCAAAATTAAAAGGTCCCAAAACAGAATATAAAAAATCTTAAAGACTTATAAATAATTATCCCAGTATATAAACTCAATCCCATTAAAAACATCAATTTATTGTAAAGAAAAGTCTACCTCTATTATATAAATCATAATAATAATACTTATTGCGTTGATGCATTTCTTTATATTCAAATATAAATCAAATCATCACTATTTATATAAAAAAATATAAATCATATTATAAAATTATTTAAAACATTGATTCTCGATGCCTTCAAAAAATTATGCAAAAATTGTGCTCATTGACATGAAAGCTATGTTATGCTACTAGTTTAACTGATAAATTTAGTTTTCATTTTTAGAAACTAAATGGGTATAAATTTGAATTCTAAAAATTGAATTCTCAAAAGAGAGAATTTGATTACTTTCACATTTTTAAATTATACATAATCTGTTACAGTTACAACTTAAAATTTTGAAAAGCCATAAGAAAAATTTAAATATACTTTTTTAATATTAAATAAATAAAAAAGTTTAGTTGAAATTTATTTTTCTTCACTCTTTATATTCAAAATTAGTTATTAAATTTTTATAGTCGAGTTTTTATAAGAATCTCCTTTTCAATTCATAATATAGCTAATTCATTCAATTTTTCTTAAGATATCTTGTTGGTTTTTTTTTTTTTCTTTTTAACCAAACATATATTGTTGGTATTAAATATAATTTTATTAATTTTTAAGTTTGACAATTTTCTTTCTGCTAAAGCAATAGTTATAGGTATATATAATTAACATTATTCTATAAATAATATATGCATTAGGAAAACCATTAGATTGTTTAATATATAATTTTAAGTATGTGAATCAGTATTTTATCTTCTATACAATTTCTGTTAAAACGTTAATTCTAAAACTCAATACGGGATTATATTGTTGCAAATTAGATAGCCCTTGAATGCGCACATGACCATGCTCGAAGGAAAAAGACTATGGATTTTCCTAAACATTAATTCGTTCTAGGGTTTGCCAATTTGTTGGTTTTGCAAAATATTTTTAAGTGATCACCCATTTTTTAAACAATGTTTAGCTTCATTTTAAGAAACTTTGATTTTAAATATAATTAACTCCATTTTTAATTTACTACTAGCACTACTGCAATAGTATCATTTGAGATTCAGGTAGGTAAGAGATAAGTTATATCATGAGATATTACATATTATTGTAAGATAATTTGTAGAATCTAGTACATAAATTTAGAACACCCAAATAAATAAGCCGGAGCAATTCATAACATAGTGGAAGCGATTGTGTAACTAATTTGATATTCAAAACACAATATTAGATCCAACTCACCTTCATATTTTTTAATCATGCATATAAACACCATATGATAGAAATCCAAAACACCCTTGACATGAAAGTAAACTAAATTTAGGTAAATAGATAGAAACCTTGAAAATCGGCTCAAAACCAATCAACATGAAACCCTATGGCAATAAGCCTAAAACCCTAACGCACAATCAATAGATGAATTCCAATCAACTTGATGAACACCTCCTAAAATATCCAAAACTTAGGTAAGCACAAACGCCTATGATAGATAGATTTGTGGAATGAACTAGAAAATGCCACAACAATCGTTGATAAGTAATTGTAATCCATCCCTAGTAGTTGACCTTCCTTGAGTCCTATCCCAAGGGGGTCGCTCATTTTTAGAGGACAGAAGTAAAGGATCGGCTATGCGTAGATCGGCCATGCGTAGGTCGACCTGAGTAGCATCTGGCTCTCAGGCGGCCGACCTTGACACTTGGAATCCTTAGACCTTAATAACTTTGGGATCTTTGGGCTCTGATTTACTCGGGGTCTGCTAAATCTTATCAGGCGTGAGGATTTTGGAATCTCATTACCATATCTCACCTATATAAGGAACCCCAAACATCACTTTAAGGACTAATTCACATATTAGGCTTTCAATTGGTGCAGTGAGCATCGACCTTCTGATTTTAAGTTTAACGCTCTCTTAATAGTCACCCTTAGTTAAGGAATATAATGTTCAGAAAGGAGATAATTAGTTAGAGCAAGTGGGATGGAATAACCAACCTCCTACCCCTACCTCAGCAGGGGGTCGGCTTCTGCCCCCGCCTTCTAAGGAAAGACTTGACCCTCTACCTACAAGGTTGATGGAAAATTAGCAACTGGGTGGGGGATCAAACTTGAACTTAAAAACTTTACCTGAGGACTTTTTGAGACGCCATGCGGGAGGCAGCCTTTTTCCTTTAGTATTGAGAATACCTGCTTCTTATGCAGCAGCTAACCTCATTGCCTCAAACTCGATATGTAATACCCCCGACCAGAGTCGTACGTCTTTTTGACGTCATCACATGCATTTTATTTAAATGCATCAGAGTGTGACATGATATATGACATTTACATGAAATATATGAATTGGGAATGATTATAAATGAGTCATAAATGATAAACAAAAGAGGTTTTAAGTTCGTTTGTCGTCGAAAGACATAAACGGAGCCAATTAGGGTTTTTGGCTCGTACAATAGAAAAATGTCGGAAACGTGCAATATTTTAAAGTAAATGATTTGGATATGTTTTGAATATGATAATATATGATTTGAATGAGAATTTCAAGCTATGTTATAGGCTCGTTTGTCGTCGGAAGACACAAACGGAGCTAAGTAGGGTTTTCGGACCTGCGCGA
>CANUEY010315486.1:0-10708 GCA_948099555.1 Croton setiger | reverse complement strand
CTTATATCTGGGTGAGGGATTTTCGTTTCTGTGATGGGAATTAGGGTTCTTAAATACCAATTTGGGAATTAGAAATAAGGTTTCATGTAATCGAATTTAGGTCTAGGGTTTTCGAATTGGGATTTTCTCAATTAGATTTTCTAGTTTAGGGATTTCTGTAAATTGAGTGTTCTTAAATCAATTAGCATAGGAATTTGATACAAATCGATGTAAAGATTCATCCATTCAACTGTTGTAAAGATTCTGGAATGCAATAATAATTGAAAGCTTCTTTGAGGTATTTGATTCTGTTCTCAGTTCCTGTTTACAATTCTAGCTTAATTTCTTTTCTGCTTTGAATGTTAATACTTATATGGGAGCCAGACTGAGCTCCGGTGCTGTTTAGCTTAAGTGTTTGTGTTTGTTCCTCATTCTTTGTTGCTTGTATGTGGATATTTCCTCCTGTTTCTATGTTCTGCTGCCTTGATGGATTCTGTTAAAGGCAGCTGGCCTGCTTATGTTTTTGGTTGTTAAAATTCCTCGATTGCTATCTGATTAATATGTATCTGAACGTGTTGAATCCAATTTGGATGACAGTGAATATCAGCCATGGGAACAATTTGTAAAATTTGTTTTGTTGATCCCATTTTTAACCCAGAAGTATGCATAATGACCCCTGTATAATTTGAAATGATTGTGCCAAACATTGTTTAAGCTGTTAGGATCCTGATTTTGAATTGCCAAGTCTGTGTTGCTGATAATGGGCCTTGTGAGGTTAACCTGCTTATCTTGGCTTGCTGAGTTCATTGGTATGCTGAGGTCACTGGATATTTTTGTAGGAACTGCTATTATTTACAGTGGTCATTTTCACAGAATATATGTTGATTGAACCTCCTGGCCTAGCCTGTAGTAATGTTGCTAACTGTTGTTTGCTGCAGTCTATTGTTTGTGTCTGGAAACAACATGATCTATGTTGTATGGGTAAGTAGAACCACTGGAAAATAGCATGTTTCCAGACTGTCATTTTGCACTATATGCTGCATGTTGCTATTACATAAATTGCTCAAGCAAGCTAGTTACATCTTATCTTGTCATCTAGGGCCCTACATGAAATCCTGAATTATGTTTGCCTGCTGTTTGAACCTAAAATATACAACTTTATATCTTCATAGAGTCTGTTTGTTAGTTGAACACTAAGTGTGAGGAGATATGCATGCTGAAGTTGAATGTGTATCATTGTGTTAGCTGGTTAAACCTAATGTGAGTTTGCTATTTCCTGGTTGATAAGTGTCAATTTCATTTTTTGTTTGTGAGCCTATTGCTGAACATCTAGAGTGAAAAGCATGAGACTGTTGTGTTTGTTGACTATGCATGCACAGAGCCTGTATGCTCTCTCTCCCCTTTGTTGACTGCTGTTAATAGATTAAGGCTGTTTTGTGTGGGGTTTGCTTTCTGGATTATACAGGCTGCTTAGTCGTTTTGAAGCTCATGATTTGACATTGATCCTTGCATAATGGTTTGCATTCATTGATTTGCATCAGACTTGGATTATAGGGTTATGAAACTTAGTCCTTCAGATCTACTTCCATTTATAGGTTTAGGAGGCAAGCATTTGCATACTGCATCTCCACTTCAGATTGCACAGAACAGTTCATTGATGGTGTTATTGTCATGGTTGCTCCTTTTAAATGCTGTTAAGACTGCTTGCACAGTTTCGATTGGTTATCAATGACATATGGGCAGTATGGTAATTATGTGAAAGTCAAGGGATTAATATGAAATTTGCCATATTGTTTGAATCACTTGGTAATTTTCTGTTTATATCATGAAATTCGGAATATGGGCAGGATCATGCATGAAATATGTTAAAATTGGAAAATTGGGTGTAGGGGCATTTTGGTAATTTCCACAAATTCCAGGTACCAAAGTGTAATTTGATACAAATTGCCTACAAGTCAGACTTTTGAATGCTTAATTGTTATTCTAATTAATTTAGCATGAAGTGAAAATTAATTGGGTTTAGTTTTGTGAAAAAGGACTAAAATGCAATTTGTAAAATTATAGGGACTAAAACGTAATTTCACCTATTTGGTGTGTTTTACATTTTATCGCCTGTTTGACATTTTTTTGTTATGTTTTGAGTAACTGTTTTGTTGACTCGTGACGCTATTTGTGCCGAAAGGCAACGTTTCCCTCCCAGGGCAATTCGGTAATTTTCATAAAGTTCGAGGACTAATTTGTAAATTTCCGTATTTCGCTTTTAAATGTTTAAATAACATACTTAATGTGTTTCAATTGTTGTTTGGTGTCATTTAAATGTTTTACGTGCATGAAATGATAATTTTTCCCTCCGGGGACCTAATTGCAATTTTTGTAAAGTTTAAGGACTTAATTGCAATTTTTCATAAACTGCCTTTAATTGCTTATCTTCGGGCGCCGGGTTTAATTTCGGAAATAAATCGGGTAGAATGTATTTTAGGAGATAAATTTGTAATTATTTTCTCCGGAAATCAGAGAAAGAATAATTAGATTTAAGGGCTATTTATTTTTCTGCAATTTAATTTCAGCACTTTATCGCTTTCTGTAATGTTATTTTTACAAATGGCATTTAATCACCGATTAGGAACATCGCTAGCGGCTTTTCAAAAATAATAAGTCTTAACTTTAAACTCGTAAAATCAAATTTGGTTTTAGAGGCCGGTTTAAACCGGGCGTTAGTCGAAATTGTAATTTCGGCTAACGTACCCTACCCGCTTATCCAAATCTTTGGTTCGAATTGTGCCTTATCCAAAGTTTTAAAACGGAGTCAATCTTTTTGGTTTTTCTTAAAAACCGGTTCCCGATATGGGTGGCGACTCAAAAACAAACTTTTAAAGACCGACTAGCTTTGGCATTGCAGAAACGGCTTTTATCGCCTTAAACTGTTTTTTTTTTCAGAAAAATGAAAACCGAATTAACCTGCAAAAACCCTTTTGATCAAAAAAGGAAAACCGACCGTCGGCGGTTTGACTGGTTTCGAAAATCGGGCCGTCTACAAGTAGCCATTAGAAGATTTCAATGAGAGGTCGCGTACGCTACACCCAGGTCTCGCATGCGACCTATGGATAGACTCGGAACTCCGGTCCAATATTTAGAAGGATTTTTATGGGTATAAATACTCCTCCCTTCTGCCATTCAGAGGTTACACAACTATTCAATTCATAACCATCAATTTTCCAACAACCTCTGAAGTCTTTTCTTCTTCATTGTTATCATTTCGTTATGTTCTTTTATTTTATTTTATGTTCAATTTTAAAAATTTTTTATTTTTAATTTTGAAGAAAGAAAAAAATGAATTTATGAAGAAAGGGAGAAATTTGAAGAGAATGAGAAGAAATGGGTGAATTTGAGAGAAATTAAAAGTAAAAGGAAGGAATTAAACGGAAGATAAAAGGAAAAGGGCATAATTGAAGGAAGGACGAAATAAGAGGGGTTAAAAAGGAATTAAAAGAGAAAAGGAAAAAGGCGCTCAGTTAAAAACCGAAATGATGGCGTTTCTTTAAAGAATAAAACGACGTTGTTTCATTAAATCAGAAGGCAAAAAAAAAAAAAAAAAAACCAAAACATGGCACATTAGGGTGAATGAAATGCGAAAGGATACAAAGGCAGATTGGAGACTAAGAAGAAAGGAAGGAGACGTGGCTGGAAACGAACTCGTAGTGAAAGATAAGGAGGCCGATAATCACTCTGGAAAGGGGAGGGAGTCCACAGTGGGTTGGACCAGTTGAGGCAGAAGAGAATCATGGTAGAACGGAATTTTTGGAGGCTATAAATGTGACACCCCAAACCTCACCTTACGTCATTCCGATGTCATTTTCATGCATTACGTGCATTTTCATTAAAATGCATCATGATTTGATTTGATAATTAAGTTAAATATGAATTGAATGATTTGGATATGATAATATATGATTTGAATAAGAATTAAAAGCTATGTTATAAGATCGTTTGCCGTCGAAAGACACAAACGGAGCTAATTAGGGTTTTTGGACCCGTGCGACTAGAAAATGCCGAAATCGCGTAAAATATGAACCAAATGAATTTGATATTTTAATATATGTTTATTAACATGTTTTAAAGATTTTTGGAAGCCTAATTTTGCGACGACATCATACGGTTTTGGTTCCGCAAAAATTGTCGAGGTTACGGACTCGGTTTAAGGCACTGAGCGAATCGCGACCAATATTCGGATTCCGATTTTTACGAAAATTCAGACTCGTGTTATATGTATTATTTTGAAACTAAAAAAAATTTTTAAGTAGGTGTTAGCATTTGTAGTGGGCTGGTTTTGGAAGAAAGAATGAGAATGGAAGTGTTGAAAGAATACTTTAAGGTTAAGTAAAGTTAAAATGGAAAATTTGGATATGTTTGAGTTAATTGAGACCCAGCAGCTGCTGGATTTGCTGGGGACTTGAATTAGGCTGTGTGCAGGCTGGAATTGAGGGCCTAAATGGAGAGGAGAGGTAAGAGAAATGTGTAAGAAAGGGGAAGAATAAAAAAGAGAGAAAAGGGAAAAGAAAGAAAGAAAAGAAAGAGAAAATAGGGAAAACTTGGAAAATTGTTCAATCCAACAGTTTTGATGTGTTCCTGGGATGTTTATGAAGTGATTTGAAGTGTTAGATTGGAAATAAAAGGGCTAGAAATCGTAGGAAAAGGGGAAACAAAATTCTGGTTCATAATTCTAGATTTTGGGCAATTTTAAGGTTGCTACTTTGGAGGATTATATCTTCCATTTGGTGATGCTTGTGTGAGTTTGGGTTATATAGGATGATAGAGAGTATGTTTGTGTAAAATTCTGTCATTTTAGTTTGCCAGAAAACCACCAGAGGTGGCCGGAAAAGTGGCTAGAAGTTGGGTTGAGAGATAGATAAAATCTGGAATCTGGGTAAACAGTGTTGAGGAGCCAAATTTGGGGACTTGTATCTTTTGATCTAGAAAATTTATGGGAATTTGGCTCCAATGGTTAGCTAGAGCGTGTGTAGAGGAAGAGAATGGTGGTCATAGCTTGCCGGAAAGCCACCGGAGGAGGACATACGGTCATCGGGAAGTAGGCTTGAGAGACTGATTTTCTAGGTAGGAGGCTGCGGGAGTCAGGGGCTGAGGCAGGCCCCAAAACGACTCAACAGGCGTGCGTTTTTGGTGCCAGGCGCGAGGCACGCAGGGGAGGCTGCAGGCTGGCCAAAACGATGCCGTTTTGGGCATTTTGGTGAATTCTATTTTTGGTACCTGATTTTTGGTAAATTCTGTTTTGACCCCCTGAAGTTTAATTGTTTTTGCAAATAGGCCCTCTAGCAAGCATTTGTTTTTCTTTTCAATTTAGTCCAACTGTTTTAAGTTTTAATAATTGTAAATTGACCCCTAATGTTTCTGCAACTTTACAATTTAGCCATTCTGGGCAGATTTTGTAATTATTTTTAATTACAATTTGGTCCCTCAATTTTATTTATTTACACTTTTGACCCGGAAACATTTATAAATTATGTTTTGATCCTATCAACCTAATTTGGACATATTGAATCCGTTTTTGACGTTAAAAATTAATTTTGAGCTCAAAAATTAATTTTGAGGATTAAATATTTTGTTAAAGAATTTAATTATGAATTTGGTTTTAATTATTTATTTGGTTTATTTAATTATGGTTTTGGCTTTAATAATTATTATTAATTATAATTATTATATGATAAATAGAGATTGTTTATTATTTTTAATATGTTTTAAATGATTTTAAAGTAGAGATTGAGTTTTAAAACATAGAAAATTATACGGATTGAATTTAAAACTCAATTAAATTAGAGAATTAAATATTTAATCATGCATCATAACACTTATAGATGACTTATTTGATTAATTGAATATCGTTGCTATGTTATGCATTATAGGAACATCGAGTTCTCGAGCAGGGCAGGGTGAATTACCCGAGACCCAACCAAACTCATAGTAGTACGGTAAGTGTTAAACCCGCTTACTTATATGTATAGAGATGACTTTGTGATATTGTCAAATATGCTATATTGAACTATCTGGAACGGTATTGGAGCCCGGTCATCTGTGAAATATGAAAATGAAATTATATGATATTTTTGAATTATTTAGACCGGTAATGAAGCCTGGTCATCTGTGATATATGAGACTGCTGTTTTATGCTATGATTGAACTGTTTAGATTTGTACTAAAGCCCGGCCACTTAGAGATATTTGATATATGAATTGCAATGTTTGTGGTTCCTGAGTCGGTACTAAATTCCGACCAGTTGAGTTATTTGATTTGATTATAGAGATATATATGTTATTATAACTGGTACTGAAGCCCGGTCACATGATTATATGAAACATGACGATATGAAATGTATGTTTTATAAAAACATTTCCACAAGACTTAAATATGGCGTTGTGATTATCGTAGCCAGTGTTTGCATATTTCATGAGAGAAATCTACAGTTTCTATATGATTTGATAGAAAGACCTACGGGTCCTATTTGATATAGAAAGACCTACGGGTCCTATATATTACAGAGAGACCTACAGGTCCTATATGTTACAAAGAGACCTACGGGTCTTATATGTTACAAAGAGACCTACGGGTCTTATACGATGCAGAATGATCTGGTGAATACTGCATAATAAAGGTTGATCCTCGGATCCCTTTTGACCGATGATATTACGGTCTTACAGGTTTCTTGGCCAGCTATGGTTACTGATATGCCGTGAAATTTCCGGGGCAACACTTGGTCGATAAATCACAACTAAAGAAAAAGCAAAGACATTTCATTATGCATCTTATGATATTATTATATTATGAGATGATGATTATGATCTGGAATCATGTTATTTTAATAAGTTATATTAACCTGAACTATGTTCTGGAATTTTGATATTTTGTTAAGTTGTGATAAACTGAATTGCATGTTTGGTTTATATGATTTGGTTTATACTTGTATATGATCATGTTTTGACTAATATTTGGAAATGTAAGGTAACACAGATTATAGTATCTCTGACTTATTGGATAAGAGGAACCTTATGAAATAAGTTTGTCTACGACAGGTTCTGTTTAATATTTTTGAAATTATGATTTATTGATTTGTTTATATTGTTTAGTTTGCACTTACTGAGTTCGCAACTCATTAAATTGCTTTTAGATGATTCCAGGTTTTCTTTGGGGCAACTAATAGCGTCAGTTTCGTCATCATTCCTCAGGGTCGGTCAGCTGAAGCTTAGGATCTCTCTCTCGCATTTCATATTTTGAATCATCCTATCATGTAGATTTTTGTCGTATGGTTTGTAATATATTAGTGATGCCTATGATTAAACGAATTAATGGTATAGTAAATAATGTATGGCATGTCATATGCATGGTGGACGTCATTGCTGTGACACCCCAAACCTAAACCTTACGTCATTTTGACGTCATTACATGCATTTTGTGCATTTTTAATTAAAATGCATTATAGTTTGATATGATATATGACATGAACACGAATTATATGATTTGGAAATGGTAATATATGAATTAGAGATGTTAAACAAGAGATGTTTTAAGTTCATTTATCGTCGAAAGACATAAACGGAGCCAATTAGGGTTTTTGGCTCGCGTGACCGAAAAATGTCGGAAATGCACAATATTTTAAAGTAAATGATCTGGATATGTTTTGAATATGATAATATATGATTGGAATAAGAGTTATAAGGTATGTTATAGGCTCTTTTGTCGTCGAAAGACACGAATGAAGCTAATTAGGGTTTTTGGACCCGCGCGACCGAAAAATGCCGGAATCGCGTAAAATATGAACCATATGATTTTTAGATGATTTTATATGTTTAAGAATATGATTTAAAGATTTTTGGGACCAAGATTTTAAGACAACATCGTACGGTTTCGGTTCCATGAAAATCGTCGAGGTTTCGGCTCAGTTTAGGGCACCGATCGAACCGCGGCAAATTTTCGGATTCTGAATTTTACGAAATTTCATACATGTGTTATAATATTTATTTTTTCACCAAAAATAAATTTTAATTTGGTGCTGGACTCAATTAAATGGTTGGAATTAGAGAATCGGTGAAAGAATAAGTGAAAGAAAGTGAAATAATTTTGCTTAAGAGTTAAGTATTGAAGATGTGGAAAAGATGTTTAGTTTTTGGCCAAACCAAGCTGCTACTGTAATCTTAGAGTGCTGGAGTGTGTGCTTGCATAATAAAGAGGTGCGAGAGGTAGATTCTGGGCTGGAGTGAAGGAAAGAGAGAGAGAATCGTGAAGAGAGAAAGAAAGGGAGAAAGAAAAGAAAAGAAAGAAAGAAAAAGAAAGAAGTGAATTTTGTGCAAAAAACTTGAATCCAATGCATTGTTTATATTTCTGGGATGTTTATTAAGTGATTAGAATGGTGAATTAGTGAAGAGAGAGGCTGGTTTGTGAAGGACAAAGAAAAACAAAATTCTGGGTATAGTTTCTGGGTTTTGAACAGTTTCAGAGTACCTACTTTGAGACCCTATGTTGACGCTTAATTTTTGTCCCAAAAAGTACTAGTGATGATAACTTGCCAGTGTTCGAAGAAGTTTACAACAAATTCACTAAACAGCTCATGGTCGTTCAATTCCTAGAATATTTTAAGTGTTTCTCTCCATTTCCAAAATAGTTGATTGTTTTTAGTGCCCAAGAAAATCCTTTTTCTCCAAAAATATATGATCAATTCATTTTCTTCTTAATTTCAAAAAGAGAATTTAGAATTTAAAAATAATAAAAATAAAAGAAATTTTAAATTTAGTTTGTTTTTCCTTTAAAAGAATTTTTTATTTTAATATTAATTTTTGTTTAGCTTTATTTTTTGTTTTAAAAATTTTGATGTTGTTTTAAAATAATTTTTAAAGAGATTTTATATTTTTGTTTTTTAAGAAAAATTGAATTAATGAAGAAAGTGGAGTAATTTGGGAGAAATTGAAGAAAAAGATGAAATTGAAGGAAAAAGAAAGAAGTTAGGCGGATTAGAAATGAATTAGAAGCAGGAAGGGCGTAATTGCAGACGGAGGTGAAGTTTTGGGGGTGAAAATAGAGTTCTGGAAAGTTGAGAGGTAGAAAGCGGAAGAGTTGAAAATCAGAATTCAAAACGACAGGTCGTTTTAGTCAGAAAGGAAACGATAGGAAAATGAGTGCTGCGTTAAAAGGATGAAAACGACTTGTCGTTTGGGTAAGTAAAAAAGCAAAGAATAAAACGGCTACGTTTTGATATGGAACGTCGTCGTTCCATATCAAAACACAGCAGCATCACTTTACCCTCTGAAACAAAATAGACTGAGGACAGAAATTGAATTGGGGATTAGGGATTGTTCGGACGAAATTGAAAATTGAAATGTGAGTTGCAGAAGAACCAGTGCAATTAAGTGCAAAATTGAATAGAAGAATGAGAGAAAGGAGTAAAATCGAGTGGAGGAAAGACGAGCGTGAGAGAGAGAGAGAGAGTGGGAGCAGAAAATAGGAGAACCAGAAATGGAATTGGGCACGTAACAGATTGCAACAGAATAGGGAAAAGGAGAGAAGAAGTGGAGAGGAGCGTTGCTGGTCGTACGAACCATCCAGAGGGAGAGACGAGACAGTTGGACGAATGAGAGAAGAGGAGGTGGCACTTATAAAGCAGAAGGAAGCCATCGAAGGATTAGGAGAGGATTCTGGAAAACGAAGGCTTGGATTCTGCAACATTGGGGCATCCAGAAACTTCGAAAAAGTTTGCTGGAAACTCCATAATGGTTTTGAATTTCTGTTGCTGAATCGATTTCTTCTGTTTTCTGTAATCCATACTTCAGTTCTGGGTTCAAAATCAATTTGAATTCCAAAATTGAATTTTCTTGAAATTTCTCTGTATTTTCTTTTATGGAATTGAACAAACTTGTACTGGTTTTCTGGAATTGAACGAAGCTGTATGCAATATTTCTGGAATTCTGTAAAGAATGTTTGGCTTAATCTGAGGTACACTTAGCTTATCTCTCTACTGCTTCTTATTTGAATTTCAAAATGGTTGGAATAGTCTGGGAACCGGACTGAGAATATGTTGATTTTCTGCTGTTTGGATGTGTTGATTGTTTCTGTTTTTGGATTTTATTTTTCTGAATGATATGCTGTTAGTATTTATAAGTAGATTAATTAAAGTTAGTACTAAACCTGCTTTTATTTTTCATTTGTTGATAATCTGTTCCTTTTCTGTGTTGATTATCTGCTTACTAATTATTCTGTTTTAGAATATGAGAAGCATGAATACTATCTATTTGAGATGTTATTTCTAGAAGTTGCATGAAATCTAAGTTCTGGAATCATTTGTTAGTTTACAAATCTGGAGTTGGTTGTGGTCATTGTAACTCTCTGCATATTTAGTTTGATGTTCATGTTTTAAGCATTAGAATTAAAATGAATCATTTGCTGTTATGATCTCATTTCATGTCCATCATTTTTCTGGAAGGAATAGATGTTAGGATTCAGATCTAAAAGTCCCGTGCATTTAAGTTCATTCATTGCTTACATGTACTTAAGTTATGTTTGGGTTCTGGATGGTGAATAGAATGACAGATAGCTACTCCTTTTTGGTTCTCACAGACTGTTTTGCATATGTTAACTTTTCATTGTTATGATCATCATAATTTAGGTTCAGATCTGCATTTTATTTCCAAAATTCATGTTTCACTACCTAGCTGTTAGATTCATTTTAGAT
>CANUEY010315448.1:0-12145 GCA_948099555.1 Croton setiger | reverse complement strand
TTGGACTGTCTTTGTGAATAATGGCATGCTTAGGGGCAGACTTGTAATAATTCAAAAACGAAAGGACCAATTTGCAACTTTTCATGTTTAGCTTCAAATTGTCAATGGTGCATGCTTTATGTGTTATTTGGGCCATTTTAGGCAAAGATATTTGTTTAAGGGTTGTTTATGTAATTTATCAATTTTAGGGACCAAATCGCAATTTTCCAAAATATAGGGATCATTTTGTGATTTTGCATGAATTAAATCTTTTTGATGTTTTTGGTTTATCTTTGTATTGTTTTGATTGCTTTTGAATATTTTGGGGCTGTTTTGTAATTTTCGTAAATTTAGGGGTCTTTTTGTAATTTTCCAAAAATTCAAGCACTTTTCGGTAGTTTTTCATAAATGTTTAATATGCTTATTTTATATGTTTTTTGGGTATTCAAGATTTAATTTGGGGACCAAAAGGGTAGATTGTAATTTAACTAAGATCGCGATGTAATTATTTTCTCCGAATCGGAGAAAGAATAATTAGGTTTAGATGTGATTGTTTAATTTTCCGCACTTTTAATTTCCGCAAATTTACCGCTTTCTAAATGTGTTTTTCGCAAATGACCGAAAATTGCCAATTAGGAACATCGTTAGAAATTAATCACAGCAACGACATTTTTATTTAAACTTAAATTTTGGAAAGAAAAACAAACCAGAGGCCAGTTGTTACCGGGCGGCGGTTTAATTAAACTCAAACCGTCGTACCTTACCCCCTTACCCAAAATCTCTGATTTTTAACCAGTGTCTTTTTCAAAAATAAAACAGAGTCATTTTCTTAAAATAAAATTGGTGTCCCGAAATCGGGTGACGACTCTAAAAACAAAATTATTTTAAGACCGACTGGTTCGGCAGCGCACAAACCTTAAAAAAGTTTTGTCACTTAATCTCTTTTTGGTAAAAATCCGAAATAATCCCCCCTTCGTTGGCGGTAAAATCGGACCGTCAACTCACACTAAACATATTGAGATATGCAGGCACTTCATCAAAGAGAAACTATAAAATGGGACCATCAGACTGCCTTTCGTAAAATCGAAGGAACAACTAACAAACATACTAACTAAAGCGGTGCCAGTATGGGTGTTCAACAAAACTCTTTCGAAGCTGAGTATCTGTGATCCGATAACTCAACTTGAGGGAGAGTGATAAAAAACAGAACAACAAATTTGAATTTAACAGAAACGGTTTGAATTAAACAGATAAATTAGAACATAAACAAACTCAATCCTAATCTCAATTATCAAGGGATTTCTGTTACAATTTTACTGTATAAATATGTAATCAAATAGAAAGAAAATAATCAAGTAATACAAATTGCTTCTAGTAAATATAGATTCTTGTTTTACATAAACGACAAGTTGGTTTGCTGCTCGTGCAACGCAAGCAAGTAGATACAAATTATAAATGGAGTTAGGATGGAAATTTAATTTATTTGCAAAATCATCAGTAGAAGATCATAAAGATCTATTAGGATTGGAGTTAATATCGAATTTGGATGGAAATTTAATTTATTCACAAAATTTAGAAACAAATTAATTTAATATCTAAATTAAGGGACAAAAAAGAGCCTAATATATTCAACCTTAGAAATAAATTAATAATTTTTTCAAAAAAAAAAAACAAAAAAAACAAAAAGAAAGAAAACTTACCCTTCCCTTTGTAATCCTCAAAGGAATGCGGTTCCATTCTTGTAGAATTTGGGTTAATGTAGTCGGCCCGTTTGTAGCAAAGAGCAATAAGGAAGCCCATTACAGTCCTACCCAAACTTAAAACTTGGATTCTCGATTCAGGATCTAACGAGACTCTCTTCCTTCATGCAGTAACATTGGGAGGAATACGAACTCAAGCAAGCAGATCAGGTTAGTACAATTTTTTTTTTTCCAGATCTAAATCTTCTACATCAATTCTAATTCCGGATCTCATATTTGAATTAGATTAAAATTATTGTTTCATTTCTTTTATGCTTCTATGATTATGTAGATCTGAAATCTGTAGTTCGTTGATTATTCTGTTATTCGTAGATTTTGCTCCTTTTTTCAATGTCCAATCACTTCTTTGTTTACAAGGAAAATAACATTACGTAGTTTATCGATCGAAATTGAACTGCCATTACATTTCTTCTTATTCTTCCATGATCCTAATTGTTGAAATTTCATTACCAGATTTAAAAACAAGGTTCTGCGTGTTTAATCAATCAAAATGGTAAGATTGTTGCAATTATTTTGTTTTTAATTTTTATTTTAATAAACCCATTGAAATCTGTAAGTCTTACTGTTTGTCTATCTTCTATTATACAGGTTGTACTTGCTTCTTCTATAGTGACCAAGTCTGGCAAAGGTGAATTTTCTCCCAATTGGTTCATTTTCTTATCCCACATTCACTTCCATTTACTGTCATTCCTACATCTAAACTACAATTGGTGAACGAGATCTGTGAACTAATCTACTATTGGTGAATTTTATATTAAAAGTCATTCCTTATTAAACTCTGTCCCTCAAGTTAATATATAAAGGATCTCATCTCATTGTTAAATTTATCTGATGTTAACTTCTATATTTCCCTTTTCTTCCGTTTACTGTGATTGCCCTGTTCCCCTCAACATATATTAATTTGTTCTTTCTTGAATTTAAATTGTGAATCGTTCATCCTTGCTAGTGTGTTTGGCATCTGATTGATTGTTATTGGTTTGGTTAAAAGAGACAATGTTGACTTTTACCCTCTTTTTACTGCAGTGCTTGTTTCTAGGCAGTTTGTGGAAATGTCTCGAATGAGGGTTGAAGGTCTTCTTGCAGCCTTTCCAAAGTTAATAGGAACTGGAAAGCAGCATACATATGTTGAGACTGAGAATGTGCGATATGTCTACCAGCCAATAGAGTCTCTGTACTTGCTACTTGTGACAAATAAACAGAGCAACATTCTTGAAGATTTGGAGACTTTGAGACTGCTTTCCAAACTTGTATCCTTTTTCTCTCATTGATAGTTAAATCTTATGTGTTGTTTTCACCATATGTACTCTTGCTTGCTCACATTTTGTCATCGTTCATCATTTTTTTTTTTGGTACTTGATACATGAGTTGTTTTTAGTAGACTATTTGTACTGGTGAGGCAAAGAAAATTAGTTGATTCCTTAAGTGTTTCTAGGTGCCTGAATATGCCATGTCTCTTGATGAAGAGGGCATTTGCAAGACAGCTTTTGAGTTGATTTTTGCATTTGACGAGGTCATCTCCCTCGGACACAAGGAAAATGTGACTGTTGCACAGGTCAAGCAGTACTGTGAGATGGAGAGTCATGAAGAGAAATTGCACAAGCTGGTATTGCAAAGTAAAATCAATGAAACCAAGGATGTAATGAAACGAAAAGCTAGTGAAATTGATAAAAGCAAGGTACCTATTTAAGGCTCTTGAAAAGAATAAGCATAGAAACAATTATTTATACTATCATACACTCTGTTAATATGTCTCATGTTTGCAGCTTGACAAGACTAGAGGTGAAAAAGGAGGATTTATGTCTTTACAGTCGATGGGCTCCGTAAGAATTGAGAGTAAATTTAGTGATATGAGCATTTCTAGCAGTGAAGGTGGTTTTGGAAGTGGTTCTGGCTTTGGATTCACAACTGATGACTCCTTTTCTAGCAAATCTAAAGGTCTGTTCTATTTACGTACAGGAACTTTAGTTTTGATGATCCTAGAGGTGCTTCTGATTACGATAACATGTGGTTCATGTTCATATATGTTTACTTGTAGCTGATGTTGAATTCGTAGATATAACATTCCTTAGTAGTTGAATTTTATGATGTATTGATGTTAAACTGTGGAACAGAAATTTAAGGCAACCCATTTCACTAATAGTTTTGTTAAACCTTTAATTTTTTTCCGTATATATCATTGTAGACGCTACTCTATAATTGGTGTAGGTTCTATAATTGTGGCATAATGATGAATTTCTTTCTGTCCATGACAATTAAGCTTAGTATAATCTTGATTATTTGGGCATGTATAGAATTACTTAGAACTGGAGCTTTTCGCTCTTTGCTTCTTCCCACTTTCTGTCTTTCCCTTGCTTTCTGTTTCCTAGCCTTGTTCCCATTGCATAGTGTTCTTTATCTTTCCTTATTACTTTTCAACTTGAACTTACAAATTTTATTAGGCCTTCCTCTTTTGGATATGTTAACATAGTAAATAGGTGCTAGAATTATTCTTTATGATTTTGATAAATTTTTTTATTGTTGTTAGGTCGTCAGCCATCATCTGCCACTGCTCCCCCTAAAGGTCTTGGCATGAAGCTTGGTAAAACCCAAAAGACAAGCCAGTTTTTGGAATCACTGAAAGCTGAAGGTGAAGTCATTCTTGAGGAAGCACAGCCAAAGTCAGTCCAATCAAGAACTGCTGCTCCACCTCTAACTGATCCCATCACTTTGACTGTTGAGGAGAAACTCAATGTGAGTCTTAGACGTGATGGTGGAATGAGCAGCTTTGATGTTCAAGGGCAATTGTCTCTTCAGATTCTTAACCAGGAAGATGGGCTAATCCAAGTTCAGGTGTTCTTTCTTTCTGTCTCTCTTTCTATTCTTTTTCTGTTTTGGTTGTGCCAATGGAAAATATATTAACTCTCATCATCTTCATTAAGAATCGGTACAGCTTGTTCATTTTTTCAATCAATTTTTGGTAAAGTGCTCTGTATGTCAAGCTTAGCCACATTCATTCAACTTACATCATCATCTTACTAGAAATCTTGCCTGCAGATTGAATCATGTATACTGCTAGGTGGTGTACAATAATGAATAATGTTTTTTCTTGAACGATGTTCTGCTTATTGATTACCATTCTTACACAATTATTGTGCTTAGACCTGAAGTTAAAGTTGATTGGAAGCTATTATATCCTTTTCATTTTCAGTTCTCAAATCTTGAGCCTGGGCCAATAAGAAAGTGGGGTCCTTTTCGATCATATTTATTAAAAAAAATTAAATTTTAAAAAGAAATAAAATAGAAGTAGAATAAAGAGAGTCAAGGAAAAAGTAAAATTGATAGGGAAGAATTCAGGATCAATAGGAACTGCAAAACAAAATTTACAGTATTCTCTTTGCTAGTTACTAATTAGTCTTTATTATTAGATATAGTTAATTATAGTTTTTTTTTTTTTTTTGAAGTTTAAAACAATATAGTTATTATGGTTGATAAATTAAAAAATTATTATTTTTTACTTTGTTAAATTTTTTTATTTAATTGATTAATTCATAATAAGAAAATTACTTGTACGAAAATATATTGGTAGATTTTGTTTATAAATTTCAATTTTTATTTTAGTTTGTCCGATAAATTATAAATATTTATCGTTGTAACTAATACAATGAAAAAGTTGTTTCAACAATAATGTTTTAAAAAATTGATAATAAACTTATTATAAAATATTTTCAAATTTAAAAAATGTAATAATCCTTGCAAATAATCATATATTTTTATTATTCTAACTGTTAGAGTAATGGAAAAAGTACTATTGATATGATTCCAATTTTAATCTCAAATTTTTATTTTTTTATATCATATATATTGTTTTGACCCCATCCATAATAATTTCTGGCCTTGTCCCTGTGTAGACCTACTGCTGAACTTGTTTTGATCTCTTTGCTGGTTCTTACTGATAATGTAGTACATGCCCAATTTCTAGATTGAAACTGGAGGAAATCCTGGCGTTGTTTTTAAGACACATCCCAACATGAATAAAGAACTATTTGCCAATCAAAGTGTTCTAGGGTTGAGGGATCCTAATAGACCTTTCCCTACTGGTCAAACTGGTGATTCTGGTGTTGGTCTTCTGAAGTGGAGAATGCAAAGTGCTGATGAGTCAATGGTACCATTGACAAGTGGGTACAAGTTATTAAACACAGCATGTATTGTAAACATTGTTATTTATGACTGATCAAATCCATTTTTTCTGCAGTCAACTGCTGGCCGTCTGTTTCTGGAAATGAAACTTATGTCAGCATTGAATATGAATCTTCTTCAATGTTTGATTTGAGAAATGTAGTGATCTCAGTACCTTTACCAGCTTTGCGAGAGGCACCAAGTGTTAGACAGATTGATGGAGAATGGAGGTTAGCATCTTTATATTAATTTGTTTATGCTCCTATTTTCTATTTTAGTTAGAATGCCTTGGATCTCTGTGTAGGTCACTCAAATCCACAGATTGTCACTCCTGTTTCTCTTTCTTCCTTAATTAGTACGAAATCTGAAGGTGGAGATTGATATAGGGATAAAACTGTTGAAATTGATGAGATGCATTTCACTTTTTTTTTTTTTTTTTTTGAATTGTATGATTTGTAATTAAATGAAGATTGGTGCTAGTTGTCCTTAATTAGAGCATAATGTTTCACTTTCTGTAATGACATGTAGAAACTGGAAGAGCCTTTATAGTTTCATTGACTACTATCTGAATTAGTCTGCAGTCATTAGTTTCACTAATTTACTGCTTGGCTTCTGTTATTATTTTTCATATAGTTTCAGATGAACTGGGCATTTAATGTGTTATTATTTTCTAAACTGCAGATATGACTCGAGAAATTCCATCCTGGAGTGGTCCATTCTTCTCATAGATAACTCTAACCGCAGGTCAGCTTAAAATGCTCTAGTATCTTGCCTTAAAAGATGTCTGACACTGTTTAAATGCTAGCTTTTGGAACTGGGTTTGCTAAATTTTTCTATTTTATTTTTGGCAGTGGATCTATGGAGTTTGTTGTGCCTCCTGCTGATTCATCAGCTTTCTTTCCAATTTCAGTTCGGTTTTCAGCCACTAGTACTTACAGTGATGTGAAGGTATGCTTTTTGTTTCTTTCTCTTGTTTCTCCAGGATTATCATTTGATGAAAACAGTAGTATGCATTGCCTTATGCTTGTCTAATAGATAGTTGTTTAAATAAAAATTACTTACGATACGAAATGAATCCATGAAATTATTGCCATTGAGCATATTACTCAAACTCGAGATAACTGTCTTTTTTTTTTTTTATTGCTGCAAATTGGGATGGTCAAGTTTTCTTTTGCTCCACAGTATTTTAGCAGTTACTAATATCTGGGGTTCACTTGCAGGTCATCAATATCCTTCCTCTGAACGGCGGGCCTCCCCCAAAATTCTCTCAACGGACACAATTGGTAACAGAAAATTACCAAGTCGACTAAAGGTTTTTCTGCTTCTCTTACTTTCACAATTTTGTGATTATTGGTCTTGATTGTGTGGACCTAGTTCTGTTTGTATTTCTGTGAAAAGTTCTATATTACTCGTTGGCATGTACTATGTCCTTTTTCTGTTTGCCAATATGTACTTCCTAGAATGTTGAGAGGTTAAATTGAAAACGAAATGTGGAAAATGAGAATTGTATACATTTTTACAAATCATATTTTAGGTCCATTTTTATTCAGTACTATAAGTCTATGAAGTGGTGTTATTTTTAGAAAATTGTTGTTTTCCCGTTCCTATAAATATGCCGATTAATTATAAATTTGGTGCATGGATTTTTAGGAACTTTTTTCATCAAAGTTACAATATATGGAACTCTGATGGAATTTAAAAAAAGAAAAAAGAAAAATGAAAAATTTTCTCCGTTAATAGAATGGGCAAGTATTATTTTTTATGTTAATGTAACAAACCTTTCTTAGAGAGGATTTTCACCATTCAATCAAATTGGATCCAAAATCATCTTACTTACGGGGCTATGCTAGGCTGAGGCCTTACTTTAGCCTAAATGAAGGGTTAAACTTCATATGCTATAGGTCCATGAAGTGTGTATATATATATATATATACATATATATATTGAGGAAGATCGTGTGAGTCGAATTCGGAATCTATCATGTGGCCGCTTAAATTGATCAACATTTCATTCCAAAATTATTATTATTTATTTAGAAGGAGATCCAATGAGTTAACATGGGGTCTTCTCATAGACCGCACAAAAAAAGTGTTAACTCCTCAAAAACATATGCCATATTAGCAACCAAATTTAGAATTTGGTTAGGAGAATTGAATTTAAGACCTTAATTTTTCATCATAAAAAAAAAAAAAAAGTGAGAATATCAACTGGTTTCGACAAATTGAGTAATGAAAAACATTCATAATACAGGAGAATATTTTTTACTATGAATATTACTAAGACTTATATGTAAGAATTTGTTGGATTAATTTTTCATTTAACAATAATGCTCAAGATTTGAAGACAAATGGCCCTCATTAAGAACAAGTATAATGGCCTCAAATCAAGGCATATAAAGTAAAATTGTATTGTCACTTTCTAAGATTAGGAGGACTTAAAATCATGCCACAAAGGAAAGAGACAAGTTGATAATAAATTAGGAACCCACAAAGAAAAATCAATCCAAAGATTTAGAGAATGGGATCATATCATTCCTTTGCAGCATGTTTGTTAGTTGTTGTCAGAAAGAGCAATGCAATGTTTTGTAGGTATCTTCCATAGGCATGTGGACAGAAACCTTTGGAGAGGGCAATTTTCATTAAATATATAATATACAATGTAGAGGATCAAAACTCCTCCCCTCTTCTTCATGTGCCCATGCCATTGGTGGCCTTAGAAATGACAAGTCTTTAAGAGAATTGATCCACACGTCCCATGTTGTCTCCTCCTTTATTCTATCAATCCTAACTTATGTTCTTTACAATGAGCCCATTCACATGCTCCAATTCTTGTTCTAGTCAATAACTTTTTTATTCACCTTGCCTTAATTTGGTTAACCTATATCCCTTTTTGGTTTATTATGTATTGATTAGTTTTAATTACACAATTTGACATGTTTATTTATATGTCAAGTTCAGATTTTAACTTAAATGGATGATTTGAAAAGAGGAGAAAAAAAATTGTATTCTAATACTTATTCACTTTTTTATTTTTTATTTTCATAGAACACCATATTCGGAACTTGTACGTCAAGACGACTAATCGGGTAGGAAGCTTAATTATATTCAAGACTCTCTGCTCTTCTCCGCAAATGTATTTAGTGGGCTTCGAAAATATATAAATTATTAGCAACTCATTTATAAAAGGAACTATATTTCTTTTCAGACAATAAACAAAACCATATGGATTGTCATTTAATGATGGACATGTAGTAGAAAAACGATATCACTGTTTACTATATATATTGAAAATTATAATAAGTGAATATTGGAGTGATTGTTAAGATCAATATAAGGCTAAATGCATGTATCAATCACTAATTTGTGGTTTATCCACTAATGCCAACTTGCTCAACAACAAAACTATATAATATGTTAACAACAACAATTATGGTTATTATGTGAATAATCAATTATTGATATATATATATATATATATATATATATATATATATATATATAAACCAATGCATATATATCTTTAGAACTAACCTCTCAAGTCTTAGTCTCATTTTTGGTTAGGTAAATATGCTGTCTTCACTACAAGTTCTTTGGCAAAACTATCAAATTCTACCTGCCTGAGATGTCCAACTCATTTCAATTATTTTAGATGGATTCATTCATATAGTTTAAAATTCATAATTAGAAAATAATTTTATATATTTGATTCTATATATAAATCTTTTCTAAACCTACAGAATGGTTTGGATTCGTATAAGCATGTCTTGGATTTAAGCCTTAGTATATATAATAATCTCAGTTGAGAGACACATCCACCATTGCTAAGTGCGTGATGGGATGGATTTAAGTTGATCTGGACAAAATCTAAAGACCAGATTGGGCTTCGTAAAATAAAATCTTTTACCGGACGGGTATTGGATTATTTCTAACTACAAATTTGGATATTTGAAAGAGGAAAAGACAAATGAAGAGACAGTAGAGAGTGCAGGCACATATGGTGTTGGTGAGGATATAGCCCCATAGGTAGGTTTTGTGAAGGAGAAAAGGAAAAGGTACATCACATAAATCTTTGGTTGCTACTGTCGCTTAAAACACATCAACTCACTGCAACTTGGGCCTACTTTACTCTAGAAAAAAGCCCATCTCCATCATTATCTTATAGCAGTACAATACGCTTTTCAGTTTTAACCCTGACCACAAAACAGAAACACTTTAATAATTATAATGCTGCTAACAAATACCCTCTTTATTTTTTTTACCTTTCTTGCTTTCAAACTTAGAAAACTTGTACTTTTTTTTTTTTTCTCAGTTCAGAAGAAGGTTCAATGAAAACAAACAGTGTGTAAGAGGTGGTTCTCCATATATGGAGGACAACTTCCCCTTATAAACAAGGCCTAAATTGAAGGTAAGATGTGATTTTGAAGAATTGAGGGAAATTTTAGAGGTTACTGCACCCAAAAGACATAGTGAAAAATAAAAACTAATCTATAAATCTTCCAAATGGTCCATCTGTTTTATTTAATTTAGAAGGAAAGTGTTTAGAAAAAACAAACATCTTTGGAAGCTTATGAAAGATTTTGCTGCTTGAACAAAACACCTTCCTCCATATTCACATGAACACTTACCATTTGAAGTGTTAACTCTAAGGACCGCTGACTAAAGTTCAAAACATAACATCAATAAGTTTCTTACAGTTTTTACACAAACCAAATCAAATCATTTTTTTCTATATTATTACTATATTATTAATGAACACTGATAATATTTAGCCAATAACGCATTCTATGAATGTGATCCAATAAGTACACTTTAATTTTCAGCAGGCTTAATCTCAATAAATACCTACAAGACATAAGCAGTATAAAGCTATACATTATAACTACCAATTAATAAGAGAATTAATATGAGGATCAATTGTTTAATTAAGTCTAATAATAGAACATGTATCAATTTAGTTCATTTCAACATAGATAATTATCAGTGTCACATTATATATTACTTAATTTACATATAGAGTGATAAAATGAAATGATATTTATTATACTATCAATAATTCATTTACGTAAGTCCATGCATTTTTAATTGAGGGACCTAGAAAATATTTTCCCAAAAAGAGGAATATATTTCTTCTTAATTATTCAAATATCATCTGCATAATTTTCATTATGTTTATGATCATTAGATTTTTTTGTAAACTACCCGAAAATTAAAAAGCAGGACAATTTTGAGGAGTAATTTATGAAAATTTAGAAATTGATACACTCACATTAAACTGTAGTAAAAAGGAAAAGTTGAGTAGGGAAT
Source organism: Croton setiger (assembly GCA_948099555.1). Lineage (NCBI taxonomy): Eukaryota > Viridiplantae > Streptophyta > Magnoliopsida > Malpighiales > Euphorbiaceae > Croton > Croton setiger. Next base: position 948 of record CANUEY010315448.1, on the reverse strand, counting down.
TAGGTTGCAGCATCTACTTTTGATGAGGAAGCAATGATTCTGGTTCATGTGGAAATGCTTTTGGGCTTCACTTTCTGTAAAATACTATCTGTTATTTTTGGACTTCCAATTTTCAATTCATAAATGAAACAATTTATTGGAGAAGAAATAAAAAAAAAAAAATTGCCAAAATATAACATCTTTGTTTTCAATTTTAACCTTTCACCTTATGAGCGTAGTAACTGTTGAATTCCATTAGCATAGAAAAGGCATAATTCTCTTTTTAAATGGCAGATCATCAAAAGAATACACTTCTTACCTTTTTCTTTTCGACTCAAGTTTTTATATCCATTACAATGTAGTACAAAGTAATAATACAGTGCTATTACTTTTATTTTCCCTATTTCCTCTACAAAATAAATCAAATAATGAATGGATGTTAATTAGGTTCTTTTAAGGGATTTATATATATATATATAAGGGTAATTACTATTGGGTCTCTAAAATTTTGGCTAATAGACTCATTGGTCCTTCTATTTTCAAAATTGTATCGACAGGTCCCTAACTTTTTAATAATAGACTCTCAGATCTTTCCGTCCACTTTTTCCGTTAGTCAACAAAAAAGTCAATGTTTTTTTTCAAAATGACAAAAATACCCTTTAGTTTATTTGAATCGAACCGGACTAATTAAACCCAATTTTAAATCAAACCACAGTAAAAATTAGAAATGTTCAAGTTGGGTTTCGAATTCAAGACCTCGAGGAAGGGAAAGCTATATGTTACCCAACTACACCAAGACACCTCTAATATATTAAATTGATGTGATAAGATTTTATTGTGTAAGGCACAATCATTCACCTTTTATGACTATAACAATTATCTATTCTTTCAATTAAGATTTTATTAAATAATTACATATTTATTTTTTTACCATCGTAGACAAGTCTGAAAGTTAGAAGAGAAAGTTTA
>CANUEY010315257.1:0-38914 GCA_948099555.1 Croton setiger | reverse complement strand
TTTTTTTTTTGTGGGGGGCTTTTTTAAAACTGTTACTTTTTTTTATTTTGGGGGGGACTTTTTTTTTAAAGCTTTAATACCCCTTTTCCTTTTTTTTTTTTTTTTTTTTTTTTTTTTTTTTTTTTTTTTTTTTTGTGGCAGTCTATGATGATGGTATATATATGTTTTTTGTTTTTCCTCTTAAGTTTGTTTAGCTAGCGCAACATGTTACAAGATGTAGCTAAATATCTGAACCTCATTATCTGTGGTCTTGAATCATATCATGTTCAAGTTCATATTATTGCATTGGATGTAAAGAAGTGAATACATTTAAATATTTGTCTCTGTTGTCTCGCATGGCCAACTCAAAAATTTCAAAATTTCAACTTTAGGCAACTCATGACCTAAACCACTTTGGGCCAGATTCCTGATGAATTTCTTCCATAAGCATAACACCTTATCATTGCCATTGATTATCTTGCAATTTCCATTTTCTTTTAATAGAAAATCTCTTGTTAATTTAAGGAAAAGAAGAAACCTTTTCCTTGTTTGTCCAGTTCACATAATATTCGACGTGGTGTTGTGAATTTCCTTTTACTTTTTCATTTTATCAGTGTCATTCTCAGGAACACATCTGTTCTATTAAAACCTAAATGAAATTTGTCATTCCGTCATCCATTTTCTTAATCGTAGAAATTTTGCAATATATAGCTGTTCTGCAAACTTTCACAGTAGAGCTATACCCAAGTTGATTGTAATGCAGTTTTTCAATGGACCTTCAAAAATTTGAAATGATTTCTGCACTGAAGCAATGGATGGGGGTGGGTTCAGTTATTTTACAAAGTTCTCAGTCCTTTAACATGTTATAGAAGAATCATGATCAAATTCTCCTTTCATTGAGACAGCTAAATTTAATAAAGTAAATAAAAAAAAAGAACAAACAGAATCAGGGTTACTGTATAGAGGTGGATTGAACTTTTACTTTTTCCAAACATTGAAAATGTTTCCCCCAGCATTTAAGTATTAGCTAATATTATTATCTATCTTGAAGAAAAAAGATTTTCCCCTTAAAATCTCTATATTTTGTTTCTTTCCAGGTGTTCGTGATGAAAATGTCCATACTTATAATCCTAAGATTGTGCGGATTGGTCTTAAAGCTCATCACTCTGTCCAGTCAGTCTGCATGGATTACCTTGTATGTACTTAATATAAGAGATTAAACATAGTGTTGCTGTTACATTTATTGCTACTACTATTTCATGCTCAATCATATAACCATCTGGTTTCCTTTATAATTTTTGTTTCATTTTTAAGTTTTTTTTTTCGTTTGCTTTGAAAGAAGTAAATAGTTTTTTGTTGAACCTAAGCAGAAATTTGCTTGCAAATACCTAATGCTCCTCTTGGAAGAAGTGCAATATCATATTTACTTGGGCATTAGCAACGTCAAATGATTACTGTCTTTGACCGCAAAGTACACTTACAACCACACTTAAAATTTCCAGTTCGAACTCATTTAAGTTTTTAAGAACAAAAGATATAGCAAATGTACCACACAAATAGTAATTTTTGGCAACTATTGTCAACATTTGTTATCATGAAAGCAGCAAGGGACCACTGATGGTCCATTAACCTTTTTACTCTGCATATGAGCTTACCATCCAGCACATATTAATCACTTCTTTTAATTTGCTTTGCAGGTGAGACAAAAACAGGGAGATTCAGCTGCTGATAAACAGAAACATGGAACTGCAGGAGGCGATGTTGATAGTATTCGTACTGCTATTCTGGAAGAAGCTGTAATTGTACGTAAATTAACCTCCTCTGAAATCAAATCCTACTGTTCTATGAATTTACTATATTTATCTGTGTTGGCAGGTCTTCTCCACACTCAGCTTTAGTGGTTCAACCCTTTTCAGTAAATTGAATCATGGTTTTGATGTTGTTATAATAGATGAAGCTGCCCAAGCTGTAAGTGTCGATGATGTCTTGCATTGATAGTGGATGTTCTGATCTCTATTAGAAGTTATCTGTCTATTTTACTTTCAACGGACTTAAAAATGAAATCCTAAATTGGCAGTTTTTTGAGGAAAAATAAATTGTATCTTAAACTTCTATTTTTTTTTTTTTTGGAAAAAGGATAAATGGTTGCTTCAATTTTTATTTTTTCATTTGGGTGAAACTCCTCAAACGTGGATATGGATAGAGGGGAACAGAAGCAAAGATATATATGTAGCAATCCCTATTACTTTGGATTGAGGCTTGTAATTATTTCATTAAATTCAAACTTCCGTACCATGTTTAGTGATATCTATGGGTCGATTCAGTTTTAGTTGACTGCTATGTTTCACGGGAACTCCTCACTTTTTGGAAACAGGTGGAACCAGCTATTCTTGTTCCTTTGGCCAATGGATGTAAGCAAGTTTTTCTGGTATCATCTCTAATGCTTTTTGTGATTGTCCTTTCTTTTAATGCTTCTTATCATGATACCCTATAAATAACCATTGGCATCTGCTATCAGTATCTACGATAATGAATAAGTCTGTTGTTATAAAAAATTCTGGTAGTATCGTGGGTTGCTTTATAGCAGAAGAAATTAAGAGGCTTAACCCATAATGCCAAGCACATAATCACGTTGCATATTTTGAAGGAATGTTTATGTATGGTTATAATTGATTCCACAAATTTCTCATTTTAATTATTATCTTAGGTTGGAGATCCAGTTCAATTGCCAGCCACTGTAATTTCTCCTGTTGCTGAGAAATATGGGTAATGGATATTTTTTTATTTGTTTATTTATTTATTTTTACCAGCATTTTTATTGACAATGGATCTCTCTCTTTATTTGTTGTATTTAAGTTACGGTACGAGTCTGTTCGAGAGGCTTCAGAGAGCTGGTTACCCAGTGAATATGCTAAAGATGCAGTATAGAATGCATCCTGAGGTCAGATGCGAAACTTCTATAGATGCTTTATAAAATGATAATTAATAATGAAAATTCATTTCCGGTAATTTAATTGTCTTACAGATACGAAACTTCCCTTCAAAGGAGTTCTATTCTGAGGCATTGCAAGATGCAGAAGATATTGCGAACAAAACAGCACGGGATTGGCATAAGTATCGCTGTTTTGGTCCATTTTGCTTCTTTGATATACACGAAGGAAAAGAGTCGCAGCCGTCTGGAAGTGGGTCCTGGGTAAACACTGATGAGATTGACTTTGTGCTCCTGTTGTATCATAAATTGGTGACCATGTACCCAGATCTTAAATCGAGTGCGCACTTTGCAATTATATCTCCTTATAGATACCAAGTCAAGCTTTTCCAAGACAGATTTAAGGAAACTTTTGGGCAGGATTCCCAAAAATTTGTGGATATACAAACTGTTGATGGTTTCCAGGTAGATTTTCCAATTCGGAATTTACATGCTGAATTTTCATTAAGATATTGAACTGTTCACATATTTGCAAAAGAACTATTGCAACTCATAGGTACATACTACATAATTGCTTGTTCTTTGTTATTGATTTCATCTAGGGAAAATTACAAAGTTGTCCCTAAAATTTGTTAAAATATACTGTTTTGCACCTCCAGTTTCTAAAATACTCTTTTATCCTAGTCTTTTACTTCTGGTAGACTAATTTGTCAGTTTGTTAAATTATACCTCATTTTTTGCTAATTCTCTACCTAATTACCTAATTAACTTTATTCAACCTATGGGTTATTCTTTTATTCTAAAAGGATTTGTAGTTTTTCCCTCACAAGTCCCGAATTCATTGTCAAAATCCTTTTGTATTCTTGATAGAGGAGTTGTCAGAAACTGAATTTGGGACTTGTGAAAGAAAAAAACTACAAATCCTTCTAGAATAAACAATAACTCATGATTTAGTAAGGTTAATTAAATAATTAGCTAGAGATTGAATGGAAAATGGGATCTTTTTTATCAGGACAAATTAGTCTAATATAATTAAGATACAGGGATAAGAAAGTATATTTTTAAAACTAGAAGGATAAAATAGTATATTTTGATAAATTTTAGGGATAATTTTATAATTTTCCCTTTCATTAATCTTATTTAAAAGGGAGTAGCTTTAAAATTTATAACCAAATTATACATTGAAATACTTTTTAACTTGACAGGGTCGAGAAAAGGATGTTGCAATTTTCTCATGTGTTAGGTCCAATAAGGGCAAGGGTATCGGCTTCGTTTCTGATTACCGGCGTATGAATGTCGGTATTACCCGAGCTAAGTCAACTGTGCTGGTATGCTTTATTTTAGAACAATTTGTCGGTATAGCATATCGATTTAAACTGTCATCTTTTATGATTTATTTCATTAAATGTCTGTTTGATTGATTCTTTAGGTGGTGGGATCTGCATCAACTTTAAAGATCGACGAGCATTGGAAGAATCTAATAGAAAGTGCTGAGAAGAGAGATTTTTTATTTAAGGTGTGAATTTTAGCTTGTAGGTCAAGAATATTTGGGCAATAAATTGGCTTCTGCCTCTCGTTCCAACATTAATATATGTGCTCTTGCAGGTCGACAAGCCGTATGCTTCATTTTTCACCGATTCAAGTCTCGAATCTATGAAGATTCCTGAGAAACGGCCTGGTGGAGAAATTGACGAAGATCTAGATGACATTACGATCAATAATAATCCTGAAGATGCTGATCAAGGGCAACCAGATGCTGATCATGATGATGATATGGGCATGGATGGTGATGGTGATGGTGACGGTGACGACTGATGGAACCTTCTTTGTCAATGAAAGTGGTTAGATTTTCGTAAATTCCCAATACATGCAGATATAAATAAACTGATAAAATTACAGAAAACTGAGAGAAATACTTATGGATTTGGGGCATGCCAAGGGATTGGACAAAGAGATATTGCTATTCCTAGAGGAAGAGGGTATCAATAGCAAAGTGCAAATATTAAGCAAAAAGACGGTTACTGGTGCAATTTTTTTGCCATGATCGAGTTTGAACTTCATGAGAATCAGGTTGAGGGAGATTACTTGAAAAACTTCTTGTAATATGTTAGGTTTAATAGATTTCCTAATTAGAGATGAGAAAGAATGCATTTCTTTCCAAAGAGCATGGGCGTTATTTATTAGTCCATCCATGTTAAATGATCAATTTTAACCTCTTTTTTAAACATTTTTCCTTTTTTTTGGGGTCAATTTACAGCCTAAATTTCAACAAATTGTCCATTTTTTCTTTTTGTTAGACTCATTTGTTATATTTGTAGTACACTAATACAATCTGAGAATGCGAAAGGCATTTTTTGACCAAGAAAAGGGGAAAGGCAAAGGATATAATGCATTTAAATATTTTGATCGACTCAAAAGAAAAAAAGGGTAACAGACTATACAAATTATTAGATGAATATAAGGTACGAACTTGGCAGAATCAGATTGCCATCCTGGGACAAAACTATCCTGAAAGAACTGTAATATCCTTCAACGTTTCAATTTTTGCGTGAGACCCAAAACCATAGCTTTTGATTGATTGTTCCATGGAAATGACTGAAAAAGGCAACATTCTGTTCTACAATTCACTGCTCTTTAACTTGACATGACCATTTCAAAATTTGCAACGCATCGACTGAAAGCAAAACAAAATGGGAAGCAGAATTATCTATTTTGAAATTTAGGGCAGTGCAAGGACTGAAAATAAAACTCAACGATAGTTTAGTGATTTCTTAATAAAATTCTGATAAATAAAGTTTACCTTTTCGCATGACTTATGAGAGATTTCTACTGAAAAGCTGCAATTTATCTGAACTCAGAGAGCCAAGTAAGCCATGGTTTAGGGTGTTTGTATACTTCACATCGCATATAAATTGCTCGTGAGGCAGAAGACGTTGAACAATATTGAAAGATGGTAACTCTTGCAAGATCAATCCACATGTTAATTCATCTCCAACTGCAAATAGTGGCTCCTGGTTGTCTAAGATGACGGATTTAGGCAGTCGAATATTACTTACAGTGGTGCATGCAGCGCCAAGTTCTTGGTACTCATCACCCACTCTCTTTAAATAGAGATGGGAACCCTGTACACTTCCAACAACAGAAGGCGGAGAAAGTGATGGCTGAGTGACCACCATCTCACTGGACGTTTCGACTCTAGGACGATATGTAGCGACAATGTCACCACTACTGGAACAACAAGCAAGAGATATACAAACTCCTTGATTTGCTGTTTGGGGAATCAAAGATGGCCTACGAAAATTCAATTATAATCTTGTTAGAACAGGTCGTCCCCAGAAGTCTTTGTAAATTTTATGAACCTATAGAATTGCAAAATTCAGTCTTGCAATCAATTTCCTACATTACGAAGTCATATACAAAATATGAAGTCTATTGTGTATGACAGAAGAAAAATGCACATGTGTTTGACTTTTCCGTGTCAAATATGGGGCAAAAATAGCTAAACCAAGAAAGCACATGATAAAACAGGCGCATCATATCTTATCACTTTTGGATCCCAATGTATGATGAAAACAAATAAAGATTAATATATACAAACACACCTTTCTTCAGCACAACCGAAGTTCCAATGACAGATGCCAATGGAAGAAGCAGACAGAAGACTCCTACCACCAGAAGAAGAGTTTTCTGGAAGAGAGTGTACGGTATGTATTGGATTATTTGTGAGTCCAGATATGGATTCCATTGGGCTCCCAGTTTGACGGATATCAAATGCCAAAAGCAAACCATTCTGCAAAGAAGCAAACGAAAAGTAATTCTGGCGCAAGCTACTTAGACTATCGTGAGAAACAATAATCAATCAAGGATCTAACCTGTAGGCCAGCATATATGTAATGTGAACTGTTACAGTCCCAAGAACATGACCATGCAGCAGCCTGTAAATTAGGATGGCAATAAAAAGAGTAAATACAAAAATTAGATAAAAATACATCCTGTTATGTCGCAACAATGACATTGTACAGAAGATAACATGAAAATTATTATTTGTCTGCCTGTCTGGGAGTATGAGATTCTTTATAGGTGGATTACAAGAGGTAGTTCCAACTAAATAATCAACAAGACATGCCTCCTAGCTTTTATTAAAAAATATATATATATCAAAGTGCGATGAATAATCAAAAAGAATGCTGCAAATTCTAATTTAGGTCAGATGATTAGTATTAAATGTTAAGCCTAGGCCCAACTGAGCTGGAATTCTATGAAATTTGTCCCCGTTTGTATTCTGGGCTCAAGCTTAAATATCTAGGGGAAAATGGAATGGTCCATCTATGGAGAAGTATGAAAGCAACTATTTTCGATTTCAAAATGGATTCAGTAGTTCTGTCTAATATCATTCAAAATATTCATAGATGTTGATGCTTCCATTCACATTCACTAGATCCACTGTATCAGAATGATTATTAGCTCATAACATCAGCAAAAATGATATTACCATCAAAGGACGAGCATAAACGATCTTAGCATTACATCATACTATCTATTAAAGTGCATCACAAGTAATGGATTTAACACTTACAGGTAAATCATAGGAAAGGATGATATTGTTGCTTTCCATACTGTAGTAAACAAGACAACCAAATAAGTATCGGGGAACATAAGGAAGAAAGTGAGACATATAACAGTTGTACCCAATAACATTACCTGAGAAGTGATAGCTTCTTGCCTAAGGACGCACAAAGTATATGACTTCCATTAAAAGGAGAAATGTGCAAGTCCTTTACAATTTTCATGCTAGAAGGAAGAAAAATATCATCACTTTCATGAGGAGGTAGCAAATTCATCTGCAAAATATGATCAAAGGAAAAAAAAAAAAAGATAAGAATACATCAGAGCAGTTTTAAGTAAAAATTCAGAATCCAAATTCAAGTTGGAGCACATAAACATTACTTTGGTGAGCACACTGGATCCACCAATCTTAGGCAGCCTCCGAGCAAATAATATTATTTGACCAAAAACATCTATATCAAACATCCGTGCCTCATCCACGTGCAACATTGTCTAGAAAAACTCCAAAATAGCAATGATTAGTTCAAAGATCTATATTGCAATGGAACATGAAAGAAAGTCTTTACAGATCTAAATGTATACATGGAGAGAAAAGGAAAAAGATGCTACACAAGCATACACACCTTTAACACAAAACTGCTCGAAGATTGTTGGCTGCAGAACGCTGAATTAGTGTTCCCTTAAAAACAGATAGCAAGAACAAAAATGTTACATTAATTTTAAAGGAAAAGGAATGGATGAATAAAATGTTCTTGTTCATCATCATAGAATCAAGCTTAAACTTGACAAATATATCTATCTATTTATATACATTTCCCTCTACAGATAAACAGGAATGTGCAAGAAAACGAAGAAAAAGTAAACCCAACAACACAAATTCAGTCTTGGAGTGTCACCGAATGGTGGGAACAAACAGTTTAATATTTGGAAAAAGAGTAAAAATAACATGGAGATCTAGCATCTGAAAAGTTATTACCAGAAAGAATTTGTCTTTGAGAGCTCCTAGCTGCAGAGACTACATTTGACTTGCTTTTCAAATCTCTCAAGATATGCTCCAAATGAGCTGTCCTCTACAAAGTCAAAAGTTTGAGCACAAAATCAACAAAGAAAAACATACATAAAAAAGGGAAATGAAACATTAGTTTCCATGCATAAAACCTAGTTTTAAGTTAGAACATATAACATTACTAAAAAAGTTCTAAGACTTGATCAAATGACAGGAAATCCAACAAGACAAATTAAGCAGCTAAAAATAGGGAAAGATACAACACAAATGTAGTCTTAAAAGTTGCATTGAGAACTCAAGGACATTATTATAAACTGCCACTGCTTGATGTCTATGAACAATTCACAAGAGGTGCCAAACTGAAAACCTTACAATGTGATAAAAACAAATTGAGGTCTCTGAAACAAGAAAGAAAACTATACCTCAGTAAGCTGTTTAACTTTATTTTGCAACTCAGCTTCTCTTCTTTGCCATTCTGATTCTTTTCTACACCAATCATCATCCTGCATATTCATGCACAAAATCATATGTTAGCTCGTTAAATGTACAGCAGCAACTCAAGAAAAGCCTCAAGGTCAATGCTTTCATTCAATAAAAAGACATAAACATTAAAATTTAATCTTTTGTTTCCTTGAAAATTGAAATTCAAAACAGCATAACCAAATATTTATTTTTTTCCGAGTCTAGTAAAATCCTACCTTCTTCTCCAGAGCAGCACATTTGACCTCTAGAGATCGAATTGTCTGAAAAAAGAAAGAAACAAATAAATATTCTTGTGATTTTACTCTAACACTAGTCCATGAGAAAATTAGTGATTACCTTTTGTGATTCTTCATCAACCACAGCAATTCTTGGAGCAAATAGTTTCCTCACATCTTTCAAAGTGGATTTCCGATTGCATTGAGGGCACTGAAATTGCAAAAGATAATAAAATAGCAAGAATACACAAACACCAGGAAAAAACTACAGTACATTGAGTATAAATACCTTAGTCGAATTTCGATTTTGTCTCAACCATTTACTGATGCAAGACAATCCAAATAGGTGCCCGCAAGGAAGACAACTAAATTCCTCCAAGAATGCCAATAAATAAATATCAATGCATCACATTGAAATTCAAATTTGAATTATAAACTCCCTAGAAAACAAGATTTTATGGAAGAAAGATTTCGAAAATCACCAGATATGATGGTCACCTTCACTTGTCCAAGCATCCATACAAATAGGGCAAAATAGGCCATCAACTTCGGTCCGATTCCACTCTTTTCCCTGAGAACTTTCTGCATTTTCGTCTCCAAGCAAAGAGCCCGTTTCTCCTATTCCTTCTGCTCTTCTTCTCCGCTTGCTATTTGCTTCTTCAATACTAACTGGAGCGGGATGATTCTGAGCTCCGGTAGGTAACGACCTAATTGGAGAGTTTCTAATCGAAATATGCTCCGGAACATCCTCTTCCTCTTCTTCTTCTTCCTCTTCGTCTTCGCTCGTACTGTATACCGTTAATTCCTCAAATTCTTCTTCTTGTACTCCTTCTTCATCTTCCAATTCAACGTATATGACGCCGTGTTGTTCGTAAATATTGGCGATTGGCGGAGGCTCCGCCATTAGAGCATCAAATTAATTAAGAAATCAGTGAATAAGCAAGAAGAGGTTTTAGGATGGATGGAGGGAAAGTTGAAAAGAAAAAATAAAAATACCCCCAATTCCTGATGCTGAAAACGGCAACGTAACGGTAGGATTCAAGGCGGCTAGAAAACGGTACGAATTACCTATTTATTTTATTTAATAAACAATTGTAATTTGAAAAATAGTACTAATATAGAGTGAATTTTAAAAAAATAAATTATAAACCTTTTGTTCAGCTGATATATCTATATATAAATATAGATTTCAAATGGGCAATTCCAATCCTGTCACCTAGAGGTGGCCACGGCCAGTCCGGTTCTAGTCATCGGTCCGCCAGACCACAGTTCAAGGAGTGGAACCGGAACCGGTTCGCTGGGCCGGTGAATTCGCGATTAATTGCCGGTTCGGTGGCAGGCTGGTTAACCGGCGGTTTAGGAACGCGGAACTGGGGTGGGGTGGTGTAACCGGCGGTTCAAGTCTTAGCGGTTCAAGTCCGGTTAACCTGCGGTTCAAGTGCGGTTCACGGTTCCACACGATTTCGGTTCCAAAATTTCTTGAACTTGAACTGGCCCGTCCTCCGGCGGGTTCAGGTTACGGTTCCGGCGGTTACGGTTTTCGACGGGCCAGGACGGTTCAGGCGGACCGGCCGAACCGGCCATGGCCACGTCTACTGTCACCACAGCATCAGATGTTGCGTTGAAGCTCTCAAAAGATCAAGATGGAAAGAAGATTGATAGCACTCTTCAAACAAATTGTTGGAAGTTTGATATATTTGACAGCGAGAAGGCCGGACATTATGCATGCTGTAAGTCTTATCAGCAGATACATGGAAAACCCCACAGAATTACATCTTCTAGCGGCAAAGAGGATCTTATCCTACCTAAAAGGTACAGTTGATTTTGGGGTGTTTTATGAAAAGGGAGAAAAATCAGAATTGATTGGATTCACTGACAGTGATTATGGAGATTTGGATGGTCGAAAGAGTACTTCCGGTTATGCTTTTATGCTGAGTTCAGGCGCAGTCTCTTGGTCAACAAAGAAACAACCAATTGTCACATTATCAACAACTGAAACTGGATTCGTGGCTGCTACTTCTTGTGCTTCACAAGCTATTTGGTTGAGACATATTCTTGATGAGTTGAATTTTAAGCAACAAGAAGGAATTATAATTTATTGTGACGATAGTTCTGCCATGGGAGAAGCAAGCATATTGATGTGAAACTTCATTTTTTAAGAGATCTAAGCAAAGAAGGAGTAATTCAAATGATGTACTGCAGAAGTGAAGATCAGTTTGCTGATATATTCACTATACAAGCATATATAGTTTAACAGTTCACGATCATCCGTCGGAGAAAGAAAAGAGGTACCGGAAATTCAAGAAGACAATTGAGGAATTTAAAGCATCATATAATTTTACTGAACACGTCTGAAGTGAAGTGTAGATACATATTATGTGGCTTAGAAGTTAGAATAAGTAGAAGTGAAGTAACTAAAAGGGATTCTTGCCCTCTTAACAGAAGGGGATTCTTGCCTTGCCATTGCTGAAAGGAGGGTCCTTTCTTGCTTTCAGAATTCTGTTATAACACATTCACATAATTAAGTTTCCCACCAATCAAGGAAAAGAAAGAGTTGCAGAATTAATCTTAAGCTCATCATCATCATCATCATCATCATCATCATCATCATCATCATCATTATCATCATAAGAGGCAGAATTATTAGCACATCAACAATGGCAGGTTATTGTGTGCGCTTCAGCTCTCAATATACTGTAAGAGTAAATCTTAAATTTGTACTTGATAATTTTTGTAAATGCTCTAATTTTTAACTCATTAATTAGGTATAATGGAAGAAGAAAACAATCAAGTTTCGATTGATATTGGTGAATTGACAAAGACTGTGAAAGCAAAGTTGGATATCCTACGGCCATTATTGGATACATCTGCCATATCTAGGGCTCCCAAGCGATTAAGACTCTTAAATAGAGATTCATACGTACCTCGATTTGTTTCCATAGGCCCTTACTATCATGGACTAGAAGAATTAAAACCTATGGAAGAGCATAAAAAGAGGTACTTGCAATATTTTCTTCAAGAAAGTAATGTAAATTTGGAAGATTTGGTTGCAATTGTAGCAAAAAATGAAAGAAAGTTACGTAATTGTTATGCAGAAATGGTTAATATGAGTAGCCATAAATTTGTTGAAATGATAATGTTGGATGCCATTTTCATCATTGAATTGTTATTAAGACTATATGGAGGGGTTGAAGATTCATTTATAATAAACAAATCAGGCTTTTCTGTAGCTACTGACATGTGCTTGTTAGAAAATCAGGTTCCATTGTTCATTGTTGAGGACTTATTTGAGCTACATGTAGCAAGTTTTGGAGGAGGAGAAGCCCAACTGTGCTTTAGAGATGTCGTCCTTTCCTTCTGCAAATATATTGGATACTCTTTCGATAGCTTGAATGAGGAAGGAATCAGTTGCTCGCGAGAAATGAAGCATCTACTTGAGTTTGTTTGGGTTTGTACTACGCCATCATCGAAGAAAATGGCACGGTCACATGGGATTTTAAACACAACCGCCATGCCTACCGCGACCGAACTTCATCAAGCTGGTGTGAAGTTTCAGTCAAGATCAAATACAAGTATGTTTGAGATAAAATTCAGTAATGGCATCCTTGAAATCCCACCGATCACTATAACGGGCGACACTGAAATTCTTGTCCACAACATGCTAGCCTTAGAACAAGATCATAATTTTTACAGTAATAATTATTTTAATGACTACTTTGGATTCATAATTTCACTTGCTCCTTCTCCTGAAGATGTGATGTTACTAGTTCGGAATGGAATTATTGATAATGCAGTATCTCATAGTAAGAGGATATCGGAAATTCTTGCTAGATTGGCTTACAGAATTAATATCCATCCTTACAGATTTTACTACACCGAGCTTGTTGAAGATCTAAGAACATATTGCGAAACTCGACGCCATAAATGGAAGGCCACTTTGAAACAGGATTATTTTAGTAATCCTTGGTCCATAATTTCTGTTATTGCTGCAGGTTTTCTTCTGATCCTCACTGTAATACAGTCTGTGTGCTCTATTCTTCAGTTGTAAACTACTATATAATTTCAATTTATCATCCACTAATTACATGTATCAAATTTTCTGTCCAATCAACAAGATTCAGAAAAAAAAAACAAGAAATTATTGTTGGGTTTCTGTTTCAGTTGATCAATTAAGCTCTGCTGCAACAACCAACAGAAACCCTCTTTTAGCTACCACAACAAATTGTGTATTAGCTACAGATTTTACACTTTTAGCGACAAATTTGTGGCTGAAAATACTATTTTTGTTATTTTTTTTTTTGAAAGAATCTGTAATTTATTTGAACTTAAAAACCAACTTTTATTATCCCTATTATAAATAATATAGTTAATAAAATTTACATATTTAAGACCAATTTAATCTAACAATACAATTATTAAAGGAACAAAATAATGTTTTAATTTATAAAAAAATGAATATAATTTGGGATTTTACTAATAAAATAACTTATTTCACACCAAATAACAAGCATTACATATATAAATCATATGCCCTTTTTCTTAATACATTAATAATGTACTAAAAAAAAAGCTTAGAGAAGATAGAGATCACAAATTTTAGTTCACTACTACATTCCAAAATACTATCCTCTTTTAGGATAATAATAATCCAATCCTCTTTACTCTTTTATTTTTCTTCAATTATACTACTAAATTAAAATCTTCAAATTCATTACATTTCAAACCAAGTCTAATTGTCTATCGTTGGCCTCTATGATAGAATCAGTCAGGTTCGAGAAGTAGTGGTTTATCTAGTAACGTTAGCCCTTATGATAGAATTAGTCAAACTCTGAAAGGCTTGCGGTGGCTGATTTGAGCCATTCGAACCTGCTTATATGCTAGAAATTAGTCAATACCAAAAGTAGAGTGTTGCTTAATATTTTTAATATCATCGGATAGTATTCTTTTCCTTTTAAGAAGATTAAAAGAAACAATTAGAAAAGAAAATTACAATAACAATTATATATTAAAATAAATTCTTCAATATTCATCACATTTTAAAGCTAAATATAATAATATCATAATATATATATATATATATATATATGGAGTTCCCACAAATTAGTGATATCCACCTATGTTTTGCCCATGTAAGATTTTCTGGTCATAACCTTTTGCCACCTTTTGTTATCCTATAAGAACGCTAAAACTATTACTCTTCCTACAATAACATCCTTCAAAACAACACTAATATTATTATTATGGCTTGTCAAGCAGCTTCCATTCATGGCGATAAACTTCGAAAAGGTCCTTGGCTAGAAGAAGAAGATGAACAATTAGTAACTTTCGTTACCCTTTTTGGGGAGCGAAAATGGGATTTCATTGCCATTGCTTCTGGTATCCTTCAATTTTTATTAAATCCAACACATACACATTTAACTAATAAAACTTATGATATTTCTGTTATTTTAAGGTTTAAAGCGTAGCGGTAAGAGCTGCAGGCTTCGATGGTTGAATTATCTCCGGCCAAACCTTAAGAGAGGCCATATAAGTGCTGAAGAAGAAAAAATTATTATTCAACTTCATGAGCTATGGGGTAACAAGTAATGTTCTCGAACACAAAACCTTTCACTTCTGTATACCGGAAAGTTGAAAAATACTGTATTTTTCTTGTTTCAGGTGGGCGAAAATTGCTCGGAAGTTGCCCGGAAGAACTGATAATGAAATCAAGAATTATTGGAGAACTCATTTAAGAAAGAAAGTAGAAGCACAAGAAGGTTAGAATGCATTTTCTTTATTATATCTTATATGCATAGAAATTATATAAATATTTTTTATTATTAAAGCATTGTTTTTTGCAGGGAATTTAAACAATGGTAAAGAAGACTTCTTGTATCAGAAAGGAGAAACGAGTTCTTGGAACTGTAACATGCTTGAAGAATATAAATCTGCTGAAGATAATAATAATGATAATATTTTAGGAACTGATAATGATCAAGAAACATCATTGCATCAATATTATGAATTATCAAGCTTGAGATTTTTGAATTCTCCATATGAAACAAGGTTATATGATTGGATTTCAGGTGGTAATGATGATGATCATTCTATGAAATGTTATAATAATCCTGATGAAGAAGAAGGAGGTGAAAATAGTATTTTAGATTCATTAGGTTCTCTTTGGGACATGAATTGAAGGTTTATTTTTTAACTTCGATTTGTAAATTGATCATGTTTTTATTAGATATGTATGATATAAATGCCAAATTGTATAAATTCCATTCCAAGTTTATACTTAATCCACTCGCTACTCTTAATCCTGCTCGCACTGCCCACTAAGGTAATCATACGCTATGCCAAAAGCGAGAGAAACCTCATTCCTCTCTTTTCTTTTTTCGCCCCCATGCCGCCACGCTGGAGGGATATGAGGACGTAAAAAGGGTTTAGGGTTTAGAGTTGCATTCAAACTCAGATATGATTTTATGAGTTTAATTAGATCGATAAAATTAAAACTCAGCTCAACTCATTGAAAGTCAAATGCTTTATGATATAACTAATTAATTTAACTTTGTACAAGTCTAATCAAACAAAAAATTAATAAAATTAATCAATATTCACCATAATTGAGGAGAGATTATGAGTGGCTAGCTAATTAATCACACTTTATAACTATAGCCAGCCATCACTCTATCCAGTTCATGCAACAGACATTTAAAATGACAAAAGCAAGAAAAAGAATTATTTTTAATGCCAAGAATATATGTCAAGTGGTAATGATAAAAATACAAAAGGATAATATAAAAAAGACAAATATTCATAAACTAATTAACAAGAAAAAAGAAAGCTTTACTATTGCCTACATGAAGTGAACAAACCTTAGTTGATGTCACATACCTTTAAAGGAAACAAATATCTCTTTTTCTTTTTTTCTTTTCCATTATTCTTAATGGTTTTGGTCGAAAATAATTCCGTCAGTCAGTCGATGGAATCCAAACATTTCATGCATCCATTATTTTTAATGGTTTGGTCGAAAAGAATTCCGTCAGTCAGTCAATGGAATCCAAACATTTCATACATTTATTCAATTCGTACTTCATTTAGTAGAGAAATTAAAAGATACCATCACGATGACACGATCAAATATACGTAATCTGAGATGGGTTAAATACCGAATGATCTGAATCGTCCAAATGATCTCAATTGTTTAATTACTTAATTATATGAACTAAAAATGGATAAAAAGAGCTATCAAGAGATCTTATAAAAGTCATAATCAAGTTGCATCTAATATTTAAAATATCTAGGAACTAGATAGAACTACATCATCTTTTATCCATATTAAGTACACTATCTATAAAATTAATATATAAAATAACAATTTGGCCACCTTTTTTTATTAAATATTTTTAATTTTATAATGAAGAAAATGTTCTATCTTAGCCATACATATTTTCATGATATGATTTTATAATAACATTATATTATTTTTAATTCTTATGTTATGTTCTGGTCTACCTGAAGTTTCTTCATATTCTTTTTTTAATAAAAAATTGTCTATTTAATTATATTATTTTTGCTTTTTTTTTACTAAAAATAATAATAATTTAGATAAATAATAAAAAGGGAAAAGAACTGAGTTCTCTGTTAAGGCACTTGTCCTTCAATATCCTTAATTGATTAGGTTTTAGATGACATTAGAATTTCCTCCACTAATATGAGCTTTTCTTTTATTTTATTTATTTATTTATTTATTTTATTTTATTTTATTTTATTTTATTTTTTAATGCTTCTTATCATGATATTGACCAAATCTGTTCTCCAATTAAAAATTTTAAATAATTAGATATGCCTAAATTCATTAAATCTTAATCTTAAGAAATAATGAGTTGTAATTATGTCATAATTAAAACATTAAAACTTAATTATCCTTATAATAATTATTCATATTCTATAGTTAAGTGATGAAGGTAAAATTAATTATTTGAATAGTTATTTATTCGAGATATTAATATTTTATAAAAGATTATAGGTGGATTTTAATTTTATTTTTTAAATGAGATTGCAATTCATTAATAATAATAATAATAATAATAATAATAATAATAATAATAATAATAATAATGTACAGTTCATTTTCCAGCAAAAGCTGAATATGTGAATTAAATTAGAAATGAACTTATAAGTTGCTATAACATTAATGAAAGTCCTGTAACATGAAAAATCAACAAGCAACAAATTGCAATAAAAATGGGAAAAAGAGCATAGATTGAGGTTGATGACAATGGAGGACTTGTCCCTGAGTAATCATCAAAGTAATCATCGCCGCCGGAATCTTGACCGGTAGATCCACCGCCATTGGGTCCGGTGCTCCACATTCCTAGGTTGTTTTCCCTGCTCAATTATACATACATAGGTTAATAATTACTCATTTATATTTCAAATAATTATCCACCTTTTTCCCAACAAATTTTTTATATTTAATTTCCACAACCTACGAACATTTCTAATATCTAATTATAGAAATGTTTAATACTATATAAATATTAAATTTGTATATTAACAATCATACAAATAACACATTTATATATTGATGTTTGTTTGTATATTGATTTATATAAGTGTTAAAATTTAATTTTATATATTGATTAGTGTTTGAATGTAATTGTTTAGATATTTTAAATTTATATATAAAACTATATAAATTTTAAATTTATATAATAATCACTATAAAAATCAATATATAAATAAAATAATCCGTAGGTGAAAAATAATATTTATATATGAATCGATATATAAATATTAGTTTTATTTACTGAGAATTATATAAATCACCACAAACATATATACATAAATATATAAAAAACCTAACGAATATAGCGGTATTTAAAAATTAATATTTATATATTAATCACTATATAAATCACCAAATGTATTATAAACATATGTTAAATTATTTTATTATTTTAAATATTTAAATTTAATTTTTAATGGAAGCAATAATTTATAAATTAGAATATAAACAAACAATAAATATATAAATCAGTATATAATTAAACAACTAATATATAATATTTATACTAATCACTATATAAATAATGATTTTATACACTAACGAGTATATAGATCAAAATAAGTATATAAACATAAATTATATTATGTAGTTAGGAAAAAATCAAGTTTATGGATATATAAAAAGTCAATTTTATATATTATTTGTTTATTAAAGAATAAAGTTTATATATTGATTGGTATGTAAAAATCAATCTATCAAACTATTTGTCAAATAAAAAAAAAAGAGTCGGCTGGTGGCATGGGAATTGCCGATCGCTAGCACGAACGGAGATGACAGTGGATTAAAGTTAATGATGGAAGCAGTGAAAACTAGTTTCACGTTTTCAACTTTTTTATTTATTTAAAAAATAGAAATAGATAAAAAATAAAAGTATGATAGTAACTCCTAAAAATATATTATTTATTGAATTTTGCAAACTTTCTACCTAAATTTTAATATTTTGATTATTAGCAACGCTAAAAACTACTGGGCACATGCTTACACTTAAAATATAGCTTAATTATCCAAATAATCTGACTTTAGCCTAATTATCCAAATAAACCATAGTAGACAATTATGGGCTAGCCATTTTGAGGTTCACTAGCCCAAACAACAGAAATTGACAAGACTCGGCCCAAAATAAAGTTGAACCAATTGGACCCAAGAGTAATCGGCGGGCCATTGGTGCCTGATAAAACACTTTTACGGGTGCACTTTACAAAAAGAAAAATGTACATTTTCTCTCCCTAAAATTGAAAAAAAAAAAAAAAACAAAACAAAACCTTGCTGAATGAATTTTTTACTTCTTTAAGATACTTATCCTATTTCGTTCGTCTAATTTTTAACGAATTTTCATGCAATTTGACTATTTTGACCTTATTTTTATTATTTTATTATTTTTTCAAGTTAAAAAAAATAAAAAATAAAAGAAAATGAAAAACAAAGAAATAAAAAATAATAATTTTTATAAATTATTTTATTTTTTTATTATTTCATTTCTTTTATTTTTTAATATGTAAAAATAATAAAATAATAAGACAAACAAATACGTAAAAAGAATTTGCTGAAAACTTGATGGATAGAAGTAAGTGTCTAATAAAAATAAAATACAAGGATAAAAGAGTTATTTTAAAAAATATAGGGATATTTTTGTTATTTTTTATAAAATTAGGGAGAAAAATGTAAATTTTCAAAAAAAATGAAAAAGAGAAAAAGGAAAATAAAGGGGAAAAAAAGAAAAAAGAAGAGAAAAAAGATTAGTACAACTCTTATTTTTTTAAAAAAAGAAATATCAATTTTCTATTCTTGTAATTTGAAAAAAAAAAAAGGATACTGATTTAAAAAGGGAAGAAGAGTATGTTACATACCGGCCGCCGACGCCAAGAACACCGGAATGCAAAGTGAGGAAATCAATAGTAGCAGCAGATTTAGGCTCAACACTGTAAGCCTTTTCATATTTAACTTCTAATTCTTGTCCTGATGCTACAAAAAATGCTCCATTTACCATTACATCTCCTTCTGATCTCCAATTCCACCCTTTCCAATCTCCTTCTGCTGTGTCTACTCTTTTTGTTACCTATAATTCAAAAATGGTCACAAGGGTCATTTTTAGTCTTCTAAGGGCAGACCCACACGGCCGGTCCGCTTGAACCGGCCCTAACCCGTGCGAGCCAGAAAACCGCCCAACCCGGAATTGAACCTGACGAAGGACGGGCCGGTTCAGGTTTAAAAAAATTTCGAACCGGACCCATGCAAATCCGTGAACTGTTTTCGAAACGTCGGTTCAACCATCCCAAACCGTCTTTGAACCGTTGGTTTAACCGACCCAAACCGCCGGTCTCTAAACCGCCGCCGAACCGCCGGTTTAACCTGAACCGGCGGTTCGGCGGGCCGGTTATGGTTCTATGTGGCTCGAACCGTGGCCCAGAACCGGTCTGGACCGTGACCGCGTCTACTAAAAACCCCTTAATTTCCGGTAATTAACACCTAATTAAACCCATAAATAGTAATTAAAAAGAAAATTACCTCTTTAGCATTTGGATTAGTAGGAGCAGTGTAGCGATTGCCTTGACTATTAATAGTAGGATTTCCACTTCCACCAATAGCATACATTTCCCATCTGGTAAAATCATTATTTACCACATGAATATACCCTCTTCTACACCTTGGCATTCTTTGTACTAATTTTTCACCGAAGTGGTTAAAAGCTATAGTAACTTGCATTCCTGAATCAGGTAAATAATCATCACTATGACCCAATAACATTACTTCATTATGATGACTAAAATAATTATTCGAAATCGTAATTCCGGTCGAACCCATTACTGCATCAATCAAACCGTCTTTGCAATGAGATAATGAACAATGATCAATCCATATGTCTTTTGATCCAAATATCGATATTCCATCACCGTCGGATTTCGTTCTGTACCCGTAGTGCGATGGACTTGACCTCACATTAGTATTGCCTGAAAAAGAGTTGGACATTATTATATAAATTAGTTAATTTTATGGTATGGTTAGGTATGTAAATGTAATGATAAAAACATATATGGATTAATGTGAAATCCTTGACTTTTCTTTTGGGATTTTTGTGGACCTACAATAAAGTAAAAAAATTAAATGAATAATTAATTAAATAAATGCAATAATACCTAAAAAAGATAAAATATATAATAATTACCTGAAGGAACACAATGGTGGATATGAACATTGTGAATAATAATATTGCTAATGTACTGCAAAGTAATGCAGCCTCCACCCACAATATGCACATTAGCCCCACGTCCATCAAGTGTCTTGTAGCTATTGAAAATCAACTCTTGAGAAAGATGGATTAGCATATTTGTAGGAAACACTATCCAAAGTGGCTCCTCTTGAATTACGGCATATCTTAAGGTTCCGGGTTTAGGGTTTACAGCGTCGTCATCAGTCGAGTCGGTCACTATATAGTACTCGCCGTTTTTCCCTCCCATAGCATATTGGCCAAACCCGATTGCGCAATCGGCTAGCTTTTGGCGATCGTTGGCCCAATTTGGATCACATTTCCAACAATCATCAATTGGGTTGCCTGTGAAGCAGGTAGATTGATCTTCTTGAGAGAATTGTTGCATTTGTCTTCTTGATATGGAAACATTTACTCTTCTGCAATATACATGTGGGGAATAATCAAGAAACAAGAAAAATGGAAAAAAAGCACATATCAGTATCAATTTTAATGGCTTTTTCCGACAATGACCCACATCCTAGCTAGCATCATATCATAATGAAATTAAAGAAAAGAACAGACTAATGAATTTTGCTTTGGTTAAAGAAAAACCACTAAAAAGCTAAGAAAATTAAATTAAAAATGGCAAAACCAGCTAATAATAAGCAGCATTGTACCTTTGAACATCTTGAGCAACTTCTTCTGGGTTCGGATGAGGAGTTGGAAATGTCAAGTTTAGCATTGCCAAACCAAATGAAGAAGATGAAGCCAGAACCAGAATTAACACAATGCAGCTTATTTGCAGCATTTTTGCTCCTCTCTACTCTTCTTTTCAAGATTCAAGAAAATACAACTTTTTGATTAGCCATATTTAACGATTAAGATTCAAGAAGAGTACTGAAGAAAGAAAGAAAGAAAGAAAGAAGGATGTTTCAGTTCTTCAGTACTCTGTTTTGAGTTAAAGAGTGTTCAATTGTTCTTATTAGGGTCTTGCTTTATAATAATAATGGGAAGTGACCCATTGGGGATTCACTTCATTAGTTGAACAAAAGAGAAGACAGAGAAAGAAAGAATCTTGGACATCTCGAGGAAAAGGGTGTTGTAAATTTTCTTGTTTTTTGAGGATTTTTAGCCATTTTATTTGAACATTAACGCATGGCTCAAGAAGTGGTAAAAAGGTGAAATGGGTGCCGTTAGTCAAGGACTCAAGGGTCAAGCTAAATTTAATTTTCCTGCATTTTTCCAAGAAACATTAGCCAGAAAATGGTGCATAGGAATAGGGTAATTATAGTTAATTAATAATAATAATATTAGTCATAGAGTTATAGTAGAAGTATAATAGCTATAAAAGAATATATACAGTATATAAAAAGGATATATACAAGTATATCCGAACGTTAGCCTTTTTTTTTACTACTATATTCGAATGTATTTGCTAATTATGTAGGTTAGACAAGTGTCTAAGTTTGTGTTGAACTATAATTCTATTTTGTTGCCTTTTACGTAGGTTACCCTCATGTCTGAGATTTTTTTGAGGAAATGTGAGATTATTGTTGTAACTTAAAAGTCATACTTATAAATAAGTAGGGTCTAATTAGATAATTAAAAACTTAAGCGCTGGCTTATTAGAATTGAGATCCTAATTTAAACTCTTATTATATTCTATAATTTAACGTATGTTTCTAAAAAATATTAAAGTAATCTTAAATTTAACTTACTAAACAAAAGAAATAAAAATATTTATATCTTTTATGAAAAATAAAATTCAATTATTATATATAAGTATAATTGGTTTAGTATTACAGAATCCATCAATATAGGTAAGTATATTCCACAAAATTATTGTATTTCAGAATCCATTTTAATTTTACATTTCTTTATTTTTGCAAAGAAATTATCTATTATCTTTATTTATAACATTCTTTAGAATAAAATCATTTAATTTTTAATATCAAATACAAAGTTTATATATATATATAAACAAAAATTTAATACGTCCAACATCTTATAACATATTTCAGCAAAACTTTTGTACAATACATAGTGAGTTAAAATTTATTCGGCAAAATTAATAATTTTAATAACGTTTAACTATTTAAACAGCTGTTAACTGTTTGGATAGTGTTTCATAAACTAATAACGGTTAACAACTAATTTTTAAAAGGTTAATTTTTTATAAAACACTAACCTAATATCTAAAGATACGTCGTCAAAATATTATAAAAAAATATATATATTTAATGTTTGACCACTTACATTTTCATAACTACTATTATCAAACACGATTTTAATCAATAACACCGTTTAATTGTTTAAATAGTTGTTCGCAAAATACTAACTTTAAGAGAATTATTCTTCATAAAACATTGCTTAAAACCATAAACTCGTAAAAAAGATACACATATTAGTATATATATATATATATATATATACACTATTTTCAACTACTCTCACTCACTCACTCGCTAGTAGCCACTCCTTTATTTTGTGGCATTTGGATCTCCAAATTTCCCAAAAGCTTACAGTTTATAATAAATGCATGTGAATATGTGGGAGGTGAGGGCCATATTATATATGGTTCTTTAGTAATTCCACTTTCTTATCCAACTGTTTCACTTTAAGCTTTGTGCTTTTAACAGTTTTAGAGTAGAGGGAGATAATTTAGTTTGGATGAATTCAGTTAAATCCGTTAATATAACTAATTTGATTTATTTATAATTTTTCTAATACGAAAATAAATACACTATTTCATTTATTGGTTATTTAAAATAAATATATGGTTTGATTAATTCAAATTGCACTTATTTATTAGCAAACGTTAAAAAAAAAAGTGAGAATATATAAAATTTTAGCTTTATTAGAAATATATTTGAATGACCATACAAATATATTTTATTAGAAATATAATAAATAAATTTATTATTCAAAAATAAAAAATTCACATATAAATTGATTTTTTTTGACTTTTGGAACCGTTGGTTCGGTAGCGGGCCGGTTAGAACCGGCGGTTCAAGTTCGGTTCACGGTTTGCCACAATTCCGGTTCCAAAATTCTTTGAACTTGAACCGGCCCGTCCTCCGGCCAGTTCAAGTTACGGTTCCGGCGGTTACGGTTTTTCGACGGGCCGGGTGGTTCAGCAAGCCGGTTCAGGTTACGGTTCCGGCGGTTACGGTTTTTCGACGGGCCTGATGGTTCAGCAAACCGATTTAGGTTACGGTTCCGGCGGTTACGATTTTTCGACGGGCCGGATGGTTCAGCAACGGGCCGGTTCGGTCATGGCCACGTCTAATTTAAGGTGGGAAGTTGAATGTGTAATACTTATCCTTGTACAGACAGTGTACATGCTGACAAGTGAATCCTCCATTTTGAAAAGCAATAATTCTATTGGGATCTTACATATGAGATTTTCTAAATGGTATCAAACTAGCAGCCATGAGGAGCAGTGGGCCGTATTACGGGGTCCCTAACTGAAGGCACATATACAGAGACAGAGAGAAGAGGGAGCCCTTTTTTCCTCACACTTCAGCAGCTGGGGTCCATTGAAGAGTCACTTTTGACTCAAATTCAATATGTGGGTACCACATATTTGACGAATATCGGTCCAAAATCATGGGTGCTAGCAAGAAAATGGTAGGGTCACATTAGTCTTTTGGCCGTATACAAAAGCTTTCGTCAAAGTTTAACAGTCACAAACGTCAATAACATACAGATTGAATATGTATTATTAATTAATTAATATTAATTATTATTATTAGTATTAGAAATGGTTATTGCAAGTCAAGGTTTGTTGGTGATGATGAAGATGTCATTTTTCTTCTCATACTCCTAACTTATCCATAAAATTAACACTTTGATTTTTAATTATACCCACTTTGAACGTAAATAGTTAATATCCATTTAATTAAAAACCTAAATAATTAATAGGGTATTAAACCAACCGTGCAATAGAAATAGTATTGGGTTAGAGTCAGGGGTGAGTAAAGTTTGGTTAGAACCGAAATCGAATTGAAATTTTTGGTTCAGTTAATTGAAATTTTAATAATTTTTTATTTTTCAGTTTTTTGTTCGGTTTTCAGTTATTACTTCTGAAATTTTCGGTTATTTCAGTTAACCGAAAAACTGAATTTCTATATCTAAAACGATGTCGTTTTGAAAATCCATTTTTTTTCTCCTTTCTTTCTTCTTTCTGCTTCGGTTTCGGTTCGGTTAACCGATTTGCACAGTCATTTCACAACAGACTTTTAAAATTTCGGTTAATCGATCGGTTATTTAGTTTCATTTTCAGTTAACTGAAAAAAATTCGGTTTCGTTTTCGATTACTCATTTAATGTATTCGGTTAACCGATTTGCTCACCCCTAATTAGAGCTCGATTTAATTTTACATTTGAGTTAAAAAAAAAAAGTTCAAATTTAACTCAATAATTTGGCTCGAGTTCGATAAGTGTTTTATTATTTATTTAATAATTTATATATTAAAAATAAGCTCACGAGTATTATGTTCGATATATAAAATATGTTTAAACTCAACTCATTTATATTTTAAATCGAATTTAAATATAACTAAAATTAAAATAGATTGGGAGTAGTTTAAATGTGAAACAAAAACTGAAAATCAAAACAGTTGGATCAGAAAAACTGAAATGCAGTTGCAGTTAGAGAAAGATAATCTGATTTTTTTAAAAAAAAAAAAAATTCTGATTGAAGAACCTTGAAAGTCAAGATTTTTGCAATTAAGTCTATACAAAATCAAAGTTCAGTAGACTTTAACTACAGCATTCTTTTAAAAAAGACTTCAATAATAACATTATGATAAAATTAAATACCAAATTCCTGCAATAAATTAAATTAATTAACTGCAATACAAAATTCTTTTAATATGGATTTATAAAGGAAATACACTAATTTTTATTCATTATAAATGAACTTCAGTAATGTTTATAGATAGAACCCTTCTTTTCCATTAAAAAAAAAATCAATTCTTGAAATAATAAATAATCTAAAAAGTCTTCGTATATTAAAAAAAAAAAGATAGAACAGATAAAAATAGTAGTTAATCATTATTTTTTGATATAATTACTCTTAAGTCTTATATTTTAGATAGCATTACACTGAATTGTATAACTACCGTTTAATTTGTAAGAAATATTTTAAAGAATCTCATAAAATATTTTAAGAATATATTTAAAAATTGGACATAAAGAAAATAAAGTGTATTAGTAGCAAAGATTAATAATAATTTAATAATTAGGTTAATTTAAGTGATTAAATCGTATTTAAATAGTTAATTTTCTTTAAAAAAATGATTTTGGCACGCACCTCGAAAATTGGCTTTTCCCCAAACAAATAAATGGAAAGTTGGCTTGAATCACGGAAATAGTATTCATCAATGCCGCAAATTTTTAACTTTGCCACACAAAAGTTAATTAACTACGTCTACTTTATTTTTGTTTGGAAATAATTAGTAGCAGTAATTACTTTGTAGCATGCTTAATTATTAGGATTAAGATGTACGCTAATACTTAGTTTAGTAGCTAGTGTATTAGACACGGCCATAGCCCGGCCGGCCCGCCCGAACCGGCCCAAACTGTCCGAGGCCCGAAACCGTAAAAACCATAACTTGAATCAGCCGAAGGACGGGCTGGTTCAGGTTTGATAATTTTTTGAAACGAAACCGCTTAAACCCGTGAACCGTGAGTGAACCGGCGGGTTTTGTGAATCAAACCGCCGGTTAACTGTCATGAACTGCCGGTTTTTAGCCCGGAATTTAACTGCCGGTCGGCGGGTCGGTTACGGTTCGATTGACCCTTGAACCGTGGCCCGGCAGGCCGCAACCCGGAACCTGTCCGTCCCGGCCCGTGGCCACATCTGTAGTGTATGTTATTTAATTAAAATTAAAAACTAAATGCTATTTTCTAATTAACTATTATTATTTGTATTTGCTTAAAAGTACCTGTATTTACTTTGAAATTACAGTTAAGTCCATTAACCTAAATTTTCCATTCAGATCAAAACTTTAAGCCCATTTTCTAGCTAGCAATGGTTGGTTGTAGAAAAAAGACCACAGAGGCTCATTTTGGAACCAATAAGGCTAACAAACTCGAGTCCATTTCTTATGATGACTATCCTTTTAGCCCAACAAAGATTTTCTTATACTATGATTATTAGGGCTTGTGATTTAATTTTAATTTTGGAAAATTGCTCAAATGCCTCCTAAATTTGACTAAAATTTCCAATTACTACTTACATTACAACCATTTCTGCTCAACATACCTGTACCTTTAATTAATTTAGGACAAAATGAAATCTAGAAGAAAATAAATTCA
Source organism: Croton setiger (assembly GCA_948099555.1). Lineage (NCBI taxonomy): Eukaryota > Viridiplantae > Streptophyta > Magnoliopsida > Malpighiales > Euphorbiaceae > Croton > Croton setiger. Next base: position 11,675 of record CANUEY010315257.1, on the reverse strand, counting down.
TGTTTAAATCGGACAACCCAACGGTCCAACCTAAATTATAAACTTGTAAAAATTGACCACTGACTATTCTTTTAACTTCTGGATCAAACTAAGCCCATTTTGAATGAAATGAAGATCTAAATCTCACACTCGATCACCTCCGAGCTCCGACCTCTACCTGAAACGCCGGCAAGCTCCGGCGAGCTTTGATGTAAAACAACAATTTCCGCTTCTTCAGACCTCTGCTGATCCGTATTAGCCGCTTGGCTTTGTTTTGTTTTGAGAGATTGTTTGATCTCAGTGAGGTTTAACTTCCTTTCTTTCTTCATTTATTTCCAATTTCTTCACCTGAATTATCTGTTTCTATTTCTTTCCAATCTGCATTTATGATTATTTTTTTTAAAGTTTTTTATTTAATGTTATAGTTGAATTTGCAGGTAGCAGCTTGAGTGAATTTACAATATGCGGCGAATTCCAGTAACAATTGAGGAACAGCTTATTTTGAAAGCAATAAAAGAGGAATGTCCGTGGGAGAATCTCCCAAAAAGGCTTCAAGCAACTCTTACTTCTAGAGAAGAATGGCATAGAAGGTTAGATTTGGCATTTTATTTTCTGCTTGTGAACGAAAAGTAGTACTAATTCTTTTGTAATTATGCAATTAAGAATTGAGAAATGTTAATGTGTTATGCTGTTGGAATCTGATAAGATCCAGAATAAATTCTGATTCTATTCCCTGCTACAAATGCAATTTTATTTTGCTGAATTCTGATAATGTTAAATTAGTTAAGCTTCTACAATGGATTTTATAGTTTGGGTCAATATTAAAAGTGAAGCTTTAGTCCTAGTTCAACTTATGATATGAACTTCCTTCTTTTGGTCTTTCCCTTTCCCTCAAATTTGGTATTTACTGTTTTTCTTTCTTCTGCATGCTTGGTGATCATGATACAGGATAGTTGAACATTGCATACGGAAAAGACTCCAATGGAATACATGTTTTGCTCGCAAAGTGTGCAAAGAAGGTGAATATTATGAAGACATGATGCGTTACTTGCGAAAGAATCTGGCGGTGCGTGTTGTAACTGACAAGTGTTTAAAGAATATCCATATGAATATGTCCTGCTTTGATTGGAAGGGTTTTCTCTTTTTACATTTCTTGAAGCAATAATTTAGTTATTTTTTGGATTTGGAAGATTAATTTGTAAGATTGTAACTTGATCAATTTTAGCATGCGATGTTATTTGGTTGGTACTTTCATAGAAGTTTTAAGTAGAAAATGTTTGTCTATCGTTGCCAAATTTGTGCAATTTAGACCTTTGAGACATTGTGGTTCAGAGAGTCAATAATTCAAGTGCAACATGAATTATCGTTGTTTGCTTTGCAATTTTATCTGTATTTCACTTACTGCTTTTATGGCATGCAGTTGTTCCCCTATCATCTTGCTGAGTATGTTTGCCGTGTGATGAGGGTATCGCCTTTCAGATATTATTGCGATATGGTATTTGAGGTCATGAAAAATGGTAACGGGATATTCTTTTTTCTGTAAATTTGAATAGGGTGAATGGTCAACCGTTAGATGGTCAACTCCTACTAGCTTACAATTAATGAGATCCGACATGTTTTTCTTTCCATAAATTCTCATGTATATTAATATTGTTCGCAGAGCAACCATATGACAGTATCCCAAATTTTAGTGCTGCGGATGCCTTACGGCTTACAGGAATCGGGAGAAATGAATTTATTGATATTATGAACAAGTGCAGATCGAAGGTACTCAATCAACTAACATGTATTCGTACATATTAATTTCTTGAGATTGTACATGTATCTATGTAAATATTTAGATAGTCTATAACTAAACTGAACTTAAACTCCATAGTATGTTGATTGACAACATATCCAACTTGAATTTTAACTAAATCATTTGGAAATTGGAAACGTAATCCAAGTTCCTCTTCCTTACCCCAGCATATGGCTTGTGTTTGTGTTATTTGTGGGTTGGTGTTTGAGGGGCCAAATACTTATGCAGATGCTAATTACTGATATTTACAGACAGCAATAACTGTTATCTTTTCAGCTTTGCATTTGCTTCAAATGATGTCTTATTTATTACATTATCGGAATTTAGTACACCAGTATGATCTATACTGTATAATAATGCTCCCATAATCAAGTCATGCAAAAAACACTTCATTATTTACTTGGCTAAATTACTTACAGCTGAATCTGCTTTGCAATATATATTTTTTTTACTGGTCCTGTATTATTAAGACCATTGAACTCACTTAGCTCATTAATATTTTTCATGCTGTTATTTGTTATTGCACATTCATGATTATCTAACCATCACTGGCTTTTTTGGTGCCATTCAGAAAATTATGTGGAAGTTAAACAAGTCCATTGCAAAAGAACTTTTACCTACACAACCTGTGGACTTTACAATTGAACCATGGTGGGGAGTCTGTCTAGTCAACTTTACATTAGAAGAGTTTAAGGTGAGGTTTTCATTTTTCTGTTTTGAATGTAAAATACCTTTAGTTTTATGAGCACACACTTGCACAGGGTGTGCACACGCTCGCCACATTTGCATGTATGTAGGTAGGTATATGGATGCATAAACATGAAGCTCTAAGCAACTGATGGAAAGTTCTCATTTCTTCCCTAACTTCGTAGAAACTCTCAGAAGAAGAGATGGCAACAATAGATAAAGTTTGTAAAGAGGAAGCTAATGCATTCATCCTATTTGACCCTGATGTTATAAAAGGTCTTTACAAACGAGGATTAATTTACTTCGATGTTCCTGTCTATCCCGACGACCGATTTAAAGGTGAATGTTTTGCTAATCATCTTCTCTAGGTTTTTCCTGTTTTCCTATTTTCTGAATGTACCCATATTTTGTACTAAAAGTTAATGTTTGAATCTCATTTTGCTGGCTTACATCAAGTTGTTCATACTATCTCTTTTACTTACTTTAAGGCTTAAAACTGGGTTGTGTTGGAAAACATATTCTTGACCGTCTACATGGTTACAAATGAGGAAGAGAAAGGGATGGATGTTAATGTGAGTAGAGGCAAGAAAAAGAGAAGTTATAGAAAGTTGTACTGTAATTTGGAATTGTCATTCTACTTCTAGCATCTTTAAGGAGCTACAAATTTGTTTAAAATTCTTTAGAGATTTTTGATGGTTTAAAATGGAGAGAAAGAGGCTACATCACTTCCTTTTTTCTACAAAAAGATTTTTCCAAGTGCCATGAAGTATTTGGATGAAGAAACACATGTATATCCGAAAGCAGAGTGTGAATCTCAGTTTGTCATAGGGCAATGCAGTGTTTTCGGCTTTTAAGTAGGTTTGCGTTTGGAGCTTTAGAAGGATGTCTATCTTTGGAAGGCATTACTCTTTTAGCCTTTATTTTATTTTCTTATTATAGTTGTCTTTGGAGTAGTATAGAAGGCTTTCTTATCCTTTATAGTGGGCTATTTTTTTTCTCAATGATTTTTCTTTCCTGACACATATATAAAGACAGTCATAGCCTGTATTAATTTATTTATTATTCCGTGTTGAAAGGGAAACTAATTTGGAGTGTATTGTATTTCACCTTAGTGGAGAGGAATCTAGGGGAAAGCTATTTCCTGTTCCCTTTACGTAATATTGATGTACTAATGTGTCTTGATGTTTATGTTTATCAGAAAGAAATTCCTTAATAAAAACTTGAGCAAACTTAGGAGTTGGCAGACCTATAATATCTCGAGAGAATGGGACATTTCAATCCCTGATAACAAGTAAAGGAATTTTTGGTCCATAAATGGAATGAACATTATTCGAAAATTCCGACTCTGGAGAGAAGAAGTTGGTTAGGCTGGTAAAAAAACTTGCTTGAATGTTCTCATGTCAAGCTGGCGGAGAGGGAGAGAAACAGAAGAAAGGATAGCGGGATAAGAGGAAGTCATAACTGTAGGCCAATGGCCAGACATTGTAAACTTTGACTCTAAAATGAGTATATAACAAGCTTGAGACCCTTAGCTTAGTTACCATTACCAAACTAATCTGGTATATGCAGAGTTAAGTCATGTGAAACAGAAAGATTCATCACTTACTGTGCTGAGAATTATCTTTGACTTCGTTGTTGTACAAATTTGATTCATAAAACTAAAGTTTTGGTCCCACGGGACATTACTTGGATGAATCCACAAAATGAAACTCAAAGTTTCCAGGATAGCAGTTGCATAGAAAGCCAACTGAATCCCTATTTTCTTCCATGCATCTCACATTCTTTAGTCATATTCCAGATTCAACTGCCATCTGATTTTGCCATGCAGCATGTTTGATTATTCAATGCACAAATACATAATTATGTCAAGTTTGCCTGAAGCCTGAAAATATTTGGTTGATAGGATCCTCATAAGCTATTCATGGAGAAAAAGAACTTAAATGTTTTTTGAAGCATGAAACTTTTTGTAAATCGTTTCAATTTTTTTATTGCTTTTTTAAAATACGATTCAAAAGTTTGGTCTCATAAGATGTTATTGATAATGATTCTATGATCTTACTGCTCTTGTTCTCCTACAAATTGGAAGTCATTTTAACAATATTTTCTGTGGTTCAGTTTCCAGGCTTGAAGGGTTTGTTTCAAATCGGGATCAGTCTTATGAGGATCCTATTGAGGAGTAAGGCAATTATTAAGATAACTTTTATTATTGTTATTATTTTATTGCCATCTAGTTGGTGTGGAACTAAGATCCTTATCAACGTAATTCCCTTTTTCAGGTTACTCTATGCCGTTTTTGTGGTTTCAAGTGAGAATGCTACTGTAACTGAACTGGCAATGACACTGCAGGCTGACCTTTCTCAGCTGCAGGCTGCTGCATCCTTTGCTTGTCGCCTGGGATGGGCACAGAAATTGATTGATCCAGGATCTGTTCTTCAAGATACGAGCTTACCAGGATCCCTTAAAGTTACACTAAGTGACGATGAAGATGCTTCCCGTGCTAGTTCAACACACATGTCCACTGATTTTGATGCTGCTCAGCAAGGAGATAATTCAGGAGTGGAAAACTATGGGCCGCGTTCCAGCAGCCATGTCCGTGTTGCTTTTCTTGTTGATGCTAATATAACTTCCTACCTTATGATGGGATCTGTTTCACCAGGTGCCTTACTTCTCCTTCTAGTCCTTTTATTTTCTTTTTGATTTTAAAATAAAAATATAGATTGACCAATTGCAGTGTAGAGATCAACCAATAGTTTGTTTGCTAATAATGCTAGGAGATTTGAAGACCATCCTTGGATCTATGTTTTTTGTACTTTAAATTTCATGGTCTGAGAAACGGGATGCACTTTGTTTTAATGATATTAAACGCTAGATTTTTGTTCAACTCTTTATTCAAATACTGATATTAGTGACTTTCATATGTTGTAAAGTTATTTTTTTATTGCTAACTAGGTGGTCTCTCACAAGTTCTTGTATAATTCATTTAAAACAAGTAAATATCTTTGAGCATACTTTGCTTTTACTGTTCTTTCTCAAATTATCATTTGAAATGTCTTTCACTTCTTGCCTTGTCTCTAGGTTAACATTAATTTTAATCTCTCAGAACATTCAAGCTTTTCCCCTGTTTATAAATGTGTTCTGATGCTGTAGACAAAATGGAAATGTACATCTACTATTCTTCCTTTCAATTCGACACTGTACTGAAGTCAGTAGGGATGTGTTTCTTTTCCCTGGTCCAATATTATGTCACTATTAGTTGTGTTCACTGGGCTCTGGTGTCTGTCTGCTCTTTTACCTTTTGAATTCTTTGGCTTCTACTGAGCTCTTGGTGATAGATCGTTGGTGCCAGGCTATGATAGCTATTTGATGTATTTTCATGCCATCCCAAGTATGTTCCGTTCACACATATTTAGGCATTTACGCATTTATACATCCTTATTTCTGAATACAAGGGGTTACCAATGCTTACTCGACTGCAATTGAGTTTTATGGTAATTCTGTACTTGAGTTATTAGCTATCAGAACTAAAACTTCATAAAAATGATCTTACATTATACCTGAATATGGTACAAACATGGAATGCATTGCATATGACAATTGTTCAATATGTATGGAGTTTTTTTAAACATCTGTGGGTTAAGATGTCTAGAGCATGTTTGGGTATGTCTAATGAGTTGAAATGGCCAGTCTTAAAATGCTCTGAACTGACTGCTTAGTTATCTATGAAGATCAGTTGTTTTAATTGCTTCAGTTGGAATTAGGTAATGAAATAATTGCATCATTTGCCTTTTCTGTAATACTGCAAAGAAACTTATATAGTTGATTCATACATGTTGTCTGATTGTCAATTTGGTGAGACATTCCTTCAGCAACTAGACGCCTATTAGTGGTCCCAATGGAAAGATTAACTAGAAGCATACCATAGTGCAGTCTAAATTTTCTTTTAGGTTCTTTTCGGAATATGAAATAGTTCCTATGTCACGTTTGCAATAATTTTATATTGTTTCTTGTTTTGCTCTTTTTTTTTTTTTTTTCACAGGCTTAAAATCCCATGCTGTGACACTGTATGAGGCTGGGAAATTGGGTCATGCTAGCATTGCTGATCTTTGCAAGGATCTGAGTACATTAGAAGGAGCAAAATTTGAGGGAGAATTGCAGGAATTTGCTAATCATGCCTTTAGTCTTCGTTGTGTCCTAGAATGCTTGTTATCAGGTGGAATTGCTACTGATACAAAAGTAGAGGAAGTTTGCAATAACATTGACACTTCAAGCAATGATGAGGCTGCTTCTTTGATTGCTGATATTTCATTGACTGAGAAATCAGGGAAATCTGGTTCTATTGAAGATGATAAAGCAGACGTTGATCATTCCCTTAGATCAGGGATGTCAGTGGATAACTCTGATGTTGGTGAATATGTTCCTGGAAATACAGGCGAGGAGACATCTGTTGTTTTACGGAAAGACCCTTCAAATGAGGTATCTAAATCAGACATAAATATCCAAAATGATGAGAATCTTATTCCTGGTGAAGGATCTGATGTTGGAAGAGGAACTTCAAGGAAGAGAAAGAAATATCGTGTGGATATTCTTCGCTGTGAAAGCTTGGCTGCTTTAGCGCCAGCAACTTTAGATAGTCTGTTTCTTCGTGATTATGATATTGTTGTCTCTATAATTCCCCTTCCTCATTCTGCAGTTCTTCCTGGACCAAAAGGTCCTGTCCATTTTGGTCCGCCTTGTCATTCATCCTTAACACCATGGATGAAATTGGTGCTGTATTCAACTGTGGGCAGCGGGCCTTTGTCAGTTGTCTTGATGAAAGGACAATGTTTACGTTTGCTTCCTGCACCATTGGCTGGTTGTGAGAAGGCACTTATATGGTCCTGGGATGGTTCTGCAGTTGGAGGGTTGGGAAGCAAATTTGAAGGGAATTTGGTCAAGGGAAGTGTGCTTCTACACTGTTTAAATTCACTTCTTAAATCCTCAGCTGTCCTAGTGCAGCCTCTCAGTAGGTATGATCTTGATGAATCTGGAAGGGTCATTACCATGGATGTACCACTGCCCCTCAATGATTCTGATGGTTCAATTGGTCATATTGAGAATGCATTGGCTCTATCTGAAAATGAAAGTTTGAAACTTAATGCACTTTTAACTCAACTGACAAAAAAGATGGGGTTGTCAACAATTGGCTATGTTCGACTGTTAAAGCTTTATAATGAAAGAGAGTCTGAACACTTCACACCTGATGATCAGAAGTATGAATGGGTGCCATTAAGTGTGGAATTTGGGATGCCCCTTTTTAGTCCAAAATTATGTAACAACATATGTAAAAGGGTTGTATCATCAGAACTGCTTCAATTAGATTCATTTACTGGACATCATGATGCAATGCAAGGCCTAAGAAAAAGGTTGCGTGAGGTCTGTGCTGAGTATCAAGCAACAGGTCCTGCAGCCAAACTTCTGTACCAGAAAGAGCTATCGAAAAACTCTTCTAAAAACCTTATGAACTATGCCAGTGGAAGATGGAATCCTCTTCTGGACCCCTCTTCTCCCATTTCAGGAGCCTTGACTGAGCATCAGAGGTTAAAACTTGCTCATCGTCAACGTTGTCACACAGAAGTTCTCAGTTTTGATGGTAGCATTCTGAGGTTTGTCCACATCACTGACAGTTACTTTTAGTTAGTGATTCCTATGTTTGCTCTATGTAGTTGCTCTTTTTTTTGACATCCTCTCATAACAAATAATTTTCACCAGTTAGAAGTATCAAGGATACTCTGGTGCTTCATAGTTGCTATTACTGCTACTATAATTTTTCTGATTCAGGTTAAGAACTAAAAATTTTCAACATGGTGCAGATCATATGCTCTAACTCCTGTATATGAGGATGAAACAAGGCCAGTTGAAGAAAATTCTTCTCAAACGGTCAATATTGTGAAAACTGATTCTGATGAGGCTGATAGTAAAGAAGCGATTCTTCCAGGCGTCAATCTTATTTTCGATGGTGCTGAACTGCACCCCTTTGATATAGGTGCTTGCCTGCAAGCTCGACAACCAATTGCATTGATTGCAGAGGCTGCAGCAGCCTCAGCTTCTTTTGCTGCTATTAAATAGACTCTCTTGGCAATCCTGCTTGGGTTGGATAGATAGAAGACTTGGTCTCAATGCAACACATGGAAATTGTGAAACATCAAATGTTACATCAAAACCTCTCATACAAGTTTGATGATGATGGTTTGGTTCACTTATTGCAAACCTGAGATTGCTTATAGTGCGCCAGCTTGGGCTTTTGCAAGGTAATTGCTTTTTTCTTTGGGTGATTTTAACAAATGTCACTTTTTGAAACTTTAGTATAAGTAAATGTTAACAATTTTCAAATATTAGGTAAATGTCATATTTTCCAGTATGATATAGGAAAATACATCTATTAATGTGTATTTCTATTCTCATAGTCTGAGTAAATACATATATTAACTTATATACAAAAAGAAAATACACGTATTTACCAGTAACTATAAAGTGACATTTACTTAATATTTGAAAAAATATGACATTTACTGAACATAAGTTTCAAAAGTCGACATTTACATAATATTTCAATATATGTGAGAATTACTGAAAATAAGTTTCAAAAAGTGACATTTACTATAATTTCCCATTTTATTTTGTTTGATGAGAATTCACAAATTAAGTCACATTACTTTTTTAGGACGAACTTGTTCTTTTGATTTATAACAAAGAACTAGAAACAGATGAAATTTCACAGTTCTCATTTTTAATAAGATAGTTTCTTCTCGTTCCCTTTCGCATTTGGGTGTTGTTTCACTTGAATTTCTAGCACATTTTCTGTATCCACCTATGCTCCACTACCGTCTCCTATCTATTCACTCTGAAGTCTGTCATTCATGTGTTTGATTTTGGCATTTTAGGCTTACAGTTATTATTGGTTCAAAATGCAGGTAATCCTATACAATGGTTTTGCATGTGACGCGAAAAATAGAAAAGAATGACGATTTCCATCTCATCCAATGCTTGTAAGCTCCCAAGTCCTGATATTTAATTACTAACAATTAAGCACCTTTTTTGCTACATAGTATTGAGGAAACAACAAACTGCTTTCTTTACCTTGAAAATCTAAATATGAAGCCTATTCTAACTGCATATAGATTTTGGTTTTAATGATTTTCTATTGCTACACAAGTATAGAGGGGAAGATTTTTTGGCTTTTAAGTGCTTAAAAGTTAGTTCAAAATGAACTTGTATTTTCTTGATTGAATTTTGTTAAATGAAATGGAAAAGCTAAACTAGTATGTATTTTGGGTCCAATATTTGGAAGTTTAATGAACTCTGTCTAATTCAATTCAAGTAATCTAGGGATTTTTAGGTAATGATACATGTCTCCACCAAATCCTGTCTTGGAGGAGAAAAAATATTTATTTATTTATTTATTAAAATAAATATAAATTAATTTTAGCTTAAAACACAGAATATGTAGATTATCTTTTTGTTTTTTTAATGAAATATTGTAGATTATATAAATACTAAGTTTAATTTTTAGACATATTTATATATTCTTCTTGAATAGTTTGCTTACATTCTTCCCCATATTCCAAACTTTCATCATATAGCAGCATGCATTATTACAAATTAAGTCCTACATAGATAAGCATTTAACATACACTACACTTCATTGAACATTTTACTACTTCTTGAACACCCAAATGTTCATATGAAATTAGGGTTGCCCATCTTGATTATTGACATAACCACCATATGATTGTCTTGGAATACTATGGTGATTATTCAAACCAGGCTCAACATTTTCTAAATTAGTTTCCTTCACCTCATCCATCATCTTCTTCTCATTTTCCTTCATTTCTGCCGAAATCGACGACTCGTCAACTCTAAGGGGATCATCTCCAACCATCATCACCATTCTCTTATTCATGGCTAAAGAGAAATCAGCTATTACAAGAACAAACAAAAAGAATGCTATAAACTTCATTGCTATAAAAACTAATTAAACAGATTTAGGTAGAAAACTAGAAATGGGGGGTATTTATAGAAGGGGAAATGGTGGGAAAGAGAAAGAAAAAATCTTCAATTATGGAGTTTCTTGTTCTTGATATTAAAATTAAGTGCAATAATTACTAATTAGAGATTAAGTGATATAGTTAGTGGTTAGTGTTCTATAGACTGCTTAGTGAGATTTTTCTAGTAGGATGAATAGTTGTTAATGTGGTGCACTTCTATGTATTGACAAATGGAAAATGTCCACCTTGCAATACAAAGAGGGATTACTTCAACATCATTACTAATTTGATTATTAATAATATATAAAATTATTTAATTAATTTAATTAAGCACTCTCAAAGTTTTGATAGAGAAACAAGAACTATAAATATAGGAGACATTTATATACTATAAAAATTGATATACATATTTATTGATATTTATTTAATATTTTAAAAAAAGACATTTACTTAATATTTTAAAATATATAATATTTATTAAAAATAAATATCAAAATTTGCTATTTATTATAATTTTTCCATTATCTAATACTAATTTCTTTATAGTAAAAAAACTTGCTAATTTCTTTAAAAATGACATTATATTAAATAATATCTATCCACATATTAATTTCACGTTCAGATACACATTAATATTGGATATATATTTTAAAACGCATGTTTATTTTACTCTTTTAAAAATTAAATACGTAAGAAATGTTAAAAAATGATTAATACCTCAAAAAAATATCCTTCTTGCACTAATTATACATTAATATTCACTAATCATGTTTTAAGAACAAAGTCAAAACTTTCATTATTATTATTTTTTTTTAATATTAGGACATTTATCAATTTACAGTATACACGTGTCCTCAAATAGGGGCTGACGGCTCACTTCCCTATCATATACATTATCTAGATGGTCCCAAATCTAGTGTTACAATAATATCTAAGTTAGGATTTTTTTTGTATGCCTAAAAGCTTGTAAAACGCGTTTAGTGAATCTTCCTGAGGGGCATACCAAATTAAAGCAAAATTAACATATTTGATTTGTATTAATTATGTAAATTTTAGTAAACTATTTAAATTATTTAATTATATATTTTTGGTAATTTTCGTTGATTATAAAAATAAAAAATAGTATTTATTCTCAAAAAAAATTCATTATAAAAATTCATTATATATAGGAAATATCACATGCCCTT
>CANUEY010315160.1:0-24089 GCA_948099555.1 Croton setiger | reverse complement strand
TTTAATGTTTTTATGTGTCGTATGAGAGTTTTTTAAAATTTTAGAGAGTTTAATACTAATAGCACATATTTTATAATAAAAATAAGAAATTAGCACATATTTCTAAACATTAATAAAATAGCATATTTTTTATAAAAAATTCAAAAATGCCACTGGCCTATATATATATATATATATATATATATATATATATATATACACACACACACACACGAGGTTAAATGCTATTTTCTGTGATATTTATAGTCTGTATAGAGTATACATACCAATTTATTGAATATATATATTGTATATATATCACACTAAAATAGAAAAAACAAAACAAAAAAATAGGAGAAACAATATTTGAGAGAAATAAAGAATATATACCAATATATCTGAACTATATATATAGTATATATGAACAAATGTATGAAAATTTATGAAGTTCATATGTCATGATTTTGTGTGGAGTATAAATGATAGTATATATGGTTCATATATACCGAATTAAATGTTATTTTCTGTGGTATATATAACTTATACATATTTTGTAAACAGTATATATAACCTACATATACTGCTATATATTTTACATTTATTTGATATATATGATAGTATATATAACTTACATATATTTTTACAACTACTCCATAGTAAGGTATATATAACAGTATATATAACTCATATATACTGTTGCAACTACTTCAAAAATTGATATTAACATATATTAAATATTTAAAGATTCCATATATAAAATGTGTATATACAATTGATAAAATAAAAGAAACAATAAAAATACTAGTATATATGATATATATATACTGATAAAATAACACATCTAAAAAAAACCTAAACACTTGTTAACTGAGTACATTGGATTGAGTATATATAACGTGTGTGTGTATATATATATGTATATGAAAAATATATACTTCCATGTATACCATTGTAAAATCGTTTGACAAGAGCGGGGTGGGTACTAGGCCTTTTGAAATGAGCAATAGTGAAGCAAACTCCAATGAAACAGAAAGGCTGAAGCAAACAACCAAATTAATCAACACAACAACGAGAGTAAAAAACTGAAACTTAAACAAAAATAACATACCAACGAAGGAGAAGATTGTTGGAGCAGCAATAACAAAATAAAGCAAATTGCAATACTGAACCAAAAAATCAGCAACGATGAACCAAAAAAAAAAAAAGATGAAACAGATTAGCAATGAGGAACTACAAACAACGCCACCTTCAACAATCAGAAATAGAGAAGACGAATGAATAAACAAAGAAGAAATACAGTACCAATGAAATCAAAAATAGAGAAGAAATACAAAGAAGAAATTTGCAGTCGAAAATCAGAAACAATTCTAATGAATATTGACAAAATCGGAATAAAACTTAATGAAAACAAAGGTTGAACGAAAAGACGAAGAAGGAGGAGGAGGAGGAGGAGGAGGAGGAGGAGGAGGAGGAGGAGGAGGAGGAGGAGAAGAAGAAGAAAAGAAAAATTGCGGGCGGAAGGAAAAGGAAAAAAAAAGTTAAATAGCTGGGAGGATATACCATCTAAAAAATTATGTCATTTTATTAATTAATAAAAATATATGACATTTTATTTTTAAAGATCAAAATAGATGCTATAGGATACAATTTCACGAAATTTTAATAGCTAAATTGGAGATTTGGCTACCAACAAGCAAAATTTCCCATGCCATGTGCACATCTCCCAGGCCTCGTGGATATGTGAAGAAGCTGAGCATAAATTTCCCTGTTGGTATTTTCCATAGACTCTGTATTTGTAACTACATTCGAAAATCAAAAGGAATTAAGGCATTTTGTGGTTTCTTATATGAGTTGTATATATAAATTACTTTGAGATTTCTAATACTTTTAATTTAAATTTTTGGAGGTTAGGTTTAACTTTGGAGATTATTTTCTTAGAATTTTGGCAAGGAGAATAAAAGATTCTCCAAATTATTATGGTTTATTCTTTTTTTTTTTTTTAAACTATGGATTAGGTTATATTTGTTAGGTAAATCATGAAACCAAATGCCTATTTTATATTAATTAATGAAGTTTCAGATTCAGATCTATGTATAAATTTGATCCTAATACGGTAACTTACAAATCTAACATGCTTTGGTCCCTAATATTGTATTTATTTGATATTTTATCATGATTAAATATGAGTTTTTATTTGGTTTTTTATATTTTAATTAGGGACTAAATGTTTTGTTAAAAAAAAAAAAGTATTTAGAGCATATTTAAGAAGTATTTGGAGCATAGTAGCTGGTGCAGGAGATTTTTTGATGTATTTCAATGTTGTTGGACTTAGCTTTGGGCAAAGCTAATGGCAAAATAGACTATTGCGGGTTATACTTACTTAGACAGATAGATCTATGAGTTTAATTGATGTTTTGGCTAAATTACAGCGTAGAAGAAAAATTGAATAACTTTTATTGAAAACTTTTGTTATATTATTATTTGTCCTAATTTTAGATAATATATAAGTGTGTTTTAAGTTTTTGTAAGACATTCTTGGATAGCCTTATTCCTAATACATTTTTATCGTCATTAGAGACTAAACTTTTCCCTTATGCATTAAATTAATGTTTTTAATTGAGCTATTCATATTTATTATATTATAGGATAATGATTAATTAATGTTAAATTTGGTGAGGAAGTAATTGATTTTTAATTAAGAGTTAGTTTTATAATTTATTAAATTTTAAAAGAATTATTATTAATAGTATTAAATTAGTAAGAATTATGAAATAAATAATGCTATACCTACACCCATAATACATAATATAAAAATTTAGCATTACTCATAGGGTTGATATAAGCTATAAAACATTTACTAACTAATTATATTGATCAAAATATGAAAAAAGAGAAAAATTTTGGATTGAAATTTTTAATAGAGTTAGCATAAATTTTAGCGTAAATCATTGGCTTGCAATGTATAACTTCCGAAAATAAGAGAAGTCTGGAATTTTGAATTATAGATATACATATAATTTTTTTTTAATTTTCCTAAAATGAACTTATCTAATATTAAATGATAAGAATAAAAGACTTAAGGATTATCCTAAATTTTTATAAAACATAAACATTAAATACTTATTTAATTCTAATTTTGTTCTAATTGAGATATTTGAGTTTTTGAGACATATCATTACTCTTCTCAAAATTAGAACATAATTAATTCTTCGAACCAAAAGTAATTAATGTCCAAACAAGATAAGGGCATAACTAAAATTCAATAAATTTTATATATATTTTGACACTGCAATATTATGTAATATTAATAAAATTCGAGTTACAAGTAATTACAAAACAAAAAAGTAGTATATATTCTTCTTGTTTCCTTAATTAACTCTTATCTCATCGGTAAATAAGAATTAGATAGAAGAATTAAATGTATAATCCAAGGTTTAAACTCATTGTAAGCAGCTTGCCGGCTGAATAGGACCAGACGCTGTACCATCGGCATTACTGCATGAAGCATCAGCTGGTTTATTATTATAAGTGAGTTCCACATTTTCAAGCCTAATCCCAGTGCATGGATGCTTTTTGCTGCAATCGAAATTCACTGCTACTTCAGTTGCCGATGTTCCTCGAATATTCTTGTACGTCACTTCACTAACTTCAATTCCTGATTCCTGTTACATGCCAAACCAAACCAATATTAATTATTTTTCCCTTTTATTTGAAATTTGAAACCATGAAATATATATATATATATATATATATATATATATATATATATATATATAGTACCTGATGTGGGCAATTCTTGCTGTGAGGACAATAGTTTTGATCAATGATAATCGGATTACGAACATCGAACATCATAGCATTTTGGAAGAGAATGTTCCTAGCAAATCCTGTACTGGGTTTCGCCCAAGATTTTATTCTTACTCCATTCTCAGTACCTCTGAATACAACGTTTTTAACTGTTACATTTTGTACACCTGGTTCATGAAAGTCCATTCCCAGACTTCCAATGCTGCAACAAAAAAGCCCTTAATTACTTTCAATAAACATACCAATTTTTTTTTTTTTTAATTATCCCTTAATGAGTTGCAAAATTAAAAACAGTGGTTTGCAGTTTGTGAAATTTGATCTGCGTTAAAAATTAGACAAAATACTTTGTAACATTGAATTTGTATACGTATTAATATATTGTTGTACCTTATTCCATGGCCAGGTCCACAAGCAATGTTTTGAATCCACAAATTGGTGGCACCAGGGCTAATTGATATGCAATCATCACCGGTGCCTATTTTAGAATCCAAAATTGTAACATCACTTGATAATTGGACATGAATACCATCAGTATTGGGGCTGTCACCCAAAGCAGATACTATAACTCCTTCGACTTGCACATTTCGGCAGCCATGGATGACAACATGAAACCTTTGGCTGTTTAGTGAAGTTAATCTTTCTATTTTGATATTACTGGAACCCACAAATCGCAACGACTGCATTTAGACGACAAAATATATTTACTAATGAAAAAAAAAAAAAAAACATTGATTGAATATACATATATATAAATAGTTACATACCGAGGCTCCCTTTGGACATTTCTTGGAAGTGTGCTTACAATTCCATAATGCCGCGCCTTGTGCATCAATTACCCCACCATAAACTGAAACCCCATTTACATTTTGGAACAAAATCCAGCTTTCTTCATGTCCAATTACATTGTAATCTGACGGAGCCACAATAATGCCATCTATACGTATTAAAATAGCATTGTTCCTGCATGGGCCATGAAGTACCATGTTTCGCAGCAAGAACCTCCCGGCTGGTACATAAATGGTGGTGGGTGCTGTGCAGCTACATGCGTGACTCCATGCAGCTAAAAAGGCTTTGGTTGAGTCACTTCTTCCATCTGGTCTTGCACCATAGTTTAACACATTCTCACTCATTGTTGCTAAGGAAGGTGAAGCCAAGAAAATTAAAATAAGTGCTGAAACTAGCTGAAACGCCATTTTCTTTTTGTTGAAATATATAATTTGAGATTGAATGAAAGGAGTCGGAGCGGCTTGTATTTATAGATTTTGATAGCAGTTTTGGAATTAAGAAGTTTTGGTTTTCTTTATTAGCAATATTACGTACACACATATATATTAATGAGTTTTGCACTTTGCGTTACTTGTTGCTCTTTCATATTAAATAAAATACTAATTTATATATACTTTAATGGTTTATTGTTATAGAAAAAGGCATAGAAACCTCTAATCTTTTGCATTATAAGAAAATCATTCCATTGATATAGGTTAGAAGGATCCGTATACTTTTCATTTACCCTTTTTCTTTCAGGTTTATCACACAGTTATATATACAAATACAAACTCATTTCACATTGCTTTCCTATAATATAGATTAGTAGTATCTTTCTAGCTTCTTAGACTATCGATTCAAATATCAAACTCATTCATCAATAAAACAAATTAAGAATAGTTAATGTTAGGTTGCGCGATTGGCATTTCAATGTCTACAACCCATACATTAGGCAAGTTATTTCCTTAACCTTATATTTCAAATTTCAAGGTAGACGTAAAATAATTAATTTTTTAGAATTTTGCATTCAAAGGAAACGTTAACCATCCAACCCATAAAAATTAAACATATTCTCTCATTCTTCATGTCAGTAAGTAAAAAATAAATAACTCAAATGCTATGTTAGTGTGATTCAAAAAGTATGGGTAAGAAAGTGCGTGAAAAAGATAACTATTAGCTGAAAATTAGTCAATTAGGATGTGATCTGGTGGGTCATTCTATCTTTTACGAAAATGGAAGGTGCGAAAGTCTCAGGTTCGATTTCTACTGATCATATTGTTAGCACTAATTTGATACTTATCCAGCTAAATAGCCCACAATATTACTCGGTCTATTAACGATCTCCTCAAAAGAATAAATCTATCCTCGAGTAGATGCAAGAATTTTCCTATTCATTTTTTCTCTTCCCTTGTTTGGTTTGAAAGGAAATATTGTAACAAAAATTTGTAATTGGTTTTATACCATTTTATATCTTGGGTGAAAGAAAGTGGATATATCACACTTATGATTTTACAAGTGAGTAAATATACGCCAATTATGATAAAAATGATGCACAATCATTAATATGCAACTAAAAGTACGATATTAAACAAATTAACCAGAATTTTTTTTTCTAAAATAAATTTATATTATTAATTGTATAATCAAGAAAATACTTAACATAATGGAGAAATCTGACCCAATATCTCAAAACAAATGCGTCTATATGAACCACAATTTTTCTCTTGAGATAAGGAAAAAACATGTGCAGACTTGCAGTGATAAGAAAAAATAAAACTACTTTAGAGCTAAGCAAGAAAAAGAAGGTCTGTTGACCCCTTGTTTAGCAAAGCCTATTCTCTTCCTAGATATCAGTTTAAAAGAAATTAAAGAACAACTGCAAATGAGATAGTCTAGCCTTTTGAACATTTTCCAGTCGATCCATGCCCTACATGAGTGTCTTGTTACCCAAGTTATGGCTGTATTTGAATCTGATTTTAAAATCAATGGCAGGTGCTAAAAAATAGAGTCCCAAAAAGTTTTTGAAAATACACTTAATTCTCAAAATAAAGTACACATAGTTGAGTTTTGAATTAAACCAATAAATAATTTGGTTCGGTTAGGTGATTACTAAAATAGTGAACTGAATTTATTTGAACTGACTCATTTCGTACCTATGATCAGTAATTATTTGATGCAAATCATTTCTATGACTGCATATCAAACCGAAACCAAATAAAATTAACCCAGAAAAAAATAAATAGATATTTGTGGAAAATCTGAATATTTAAAATATTAAACAATACAGAGAAGAAAATTTGAAATTCTTACGTAATATGGACATTAAAGAGTATAGGGTATAACGTGAGTGGAAACCGGACAAGAAATCGGCTTTTTTTTTTTAAAAAAAATATGATTTAGTTTCCAAAAAAGAGAGGTTCTTATTATTTTTGATTTTGAAAAAGAATTATTTTGTTGTCCAAATCACCAATTTCTCATGTCTTCTTTCTTTTTCTTTTTTCTAATAATTTCGTTATCTTCCCTTTAACTAATAATACCCAACCCTAACTAACTATTAACTAACAAGCATCACATCACCACCTGTTCTGTACTCTAAAATTAGAATACAATAATAATGCATACTATTATAACAACAATTATTAGCTTTGGAATTTTGTATTCTAATTTTATTTAATAAAGTCTATGATTTTATGCTAATTAAATCATAAAAAAGGGATTCTCAGGTTGATAGGATGAACTATCTATGTTTCTCCTATTATTTCCAATAGTATAGTATCTTTTTAACGTTATGAATCTCATCCAATCACCAATTTTCTTGTCTTTATTTTCTTAAAATAGCAGACAATAAGGAAAAAAAGAAAACAAATCTTATCCAATATCACATAATAAAATCATTAAAATTGACAACTTGGAAAAGAAATGGCTGGAATTGAAAGGCCGGGCTTTAGCCAAGCTTAATGGGCCTAAAAACCACATGCTCTGACAACAATATAAGAAGCCTATCTTATCGTTCTCCTAATTAAAACCCAAAAGCAAAGCTCAATGGATTATTTCATTTCCAAGAGCTAGTTTTTGTTCCATAAATTATTCAAAAATCCTGAAATAACAAAACTTTTATTTCTAAAGACAGCTTGATGGTTGAAGAAAACCAGAAGCTCTACCATCAGCATTGATACAAGTAGCTCGAGCTGCTCTACCTCCATAACTGAGTTTCACATCCTGCATTTGAATTCCAGTGCATGGGTATTTCTTGCTACAATCAAATTTTACTGCTACTTGTGTTGCTGATGTTCCATGGATATCTTGATATGTCACATCACTAACTTTAACACCAGAATCCTGCCACAAATACAAATTGGATTAAGTTACTCGCACAATTTGTTTATTTTGTGTACTTAATATAGCACAATCTGCCGGATAATATCAAATATACCTGGCCAGGACAATCGTTGTGGTTAGGACAATAATTTTGATCAATGACAATTGGGTTTTCGACATTGGTCATAACAGCATGTTGGAAAAGAATGTTTCTAGCAAATCCACTGCTGGGTCTTCCCCAAGATTTGATCCTGACGCCATTTTGAGTACCTGTAAATGTACATGACTTAACAGTCACATGTTGTACTCCAGCTTCGTGAAGTTCCTTCCCTAAACTTCCAATGCTGATTCCATGGCCAGGTCCGCAAGCAACACCTTCGATCCATAAACTAGAGGTGCCGGGGCCAATTGATACGCAATCATCACCGGTGCCGATTTTCGAATTCATGATTGTGACACCTTTTGATTGTTGAACATGAATTCCATCAGTGTTAGGACTGTTTCCAGGAGCCGATACTTTTACATTATGTACTTTGACATTTTGGCACCCGTTTATCACGATGTGAAACTTTTGACTATTTAGGGAGACTAATCCGTTGATTTCTATCTCATTCGAATTCGTAAATTCCAATGACTGCAACATAATAGAAAAAGAAAAAACAAAAACCAAAATCAAATTTCTAATTTCTTTTCTAAGTCACACAAGATATTTTTATAAACGCTTATAAGAGAAGCATCTACGAACTTGACTATCACCTTGTCTGCGACAAAAAACATAGAAACAGAATTAAAAAACATATTTATATTGAACTTACCGTGACACCTTCCGGGCAACCACCGCCGGAGGACTTGCATGAATACAAACGGTTACCTTGCCCGTCAAGAACACCGCCGGAAACAGTAACTCCTTCAACATTCTCAAACAAAATCCAATTCTTCTGATGTCCAATATCATTATAATCGGAAGGGGCTAAAAGTGTTCCATCAATAGTGAATGCAATGGCTCTATTCTTGCACGGACCCTGAAATGTAACCTTTCCGAGAGAATATCTTCCCGGCGGGACGTAAAGAGCAGCAGGGACTGTAGACTTACAGGCTTGTTCCCATGCAGCTAGAAATGCCTTTGATGAGTCAGTTGAACCGTCGGGTCTAGCCCCATAACTTCGCACATTGAATGCTTCTGTTGCTGGTGCTGCTATGCTAATTATCAACATTATTAGTAATGTTGAACCAAGAATTCCTACTTTGTTCTCCATTTTCTTGTTTGGTTGATGAGAAAGATAGAAAGTGTTGTGTTGAAATGAAAGAAATGAAGAGAAAGTGGGGTTGTGGAATGGAAACCGTTTGATGGGGTTTATATAGGATTTTTGGAAATACTGTTTCATTTTCAATTAACTTTAATGTTGATTATTTGCTTTGATTTCATTATCCAAATAAGCTAATAAATTTTTTTAAATTAATTTGTTTTAATTTCACAATCTTCATGCCAAGGATGTAGAAAATAAATCTTGCAATTTTAGAAAAAAATATTTATTTCTCTAAAAAAAAAACACTATTTAAGTCAAACAAATTACTACATTGTTTACAAAAATTGTTAACCACATATGACTAATATATATTTTTTTTTCAAATATAATATTCAAATTTATCTTATTTATTTGAGTATGGATTTAAAGTTTATAATATATACTTTTTCATAGGTTCTACGGAAATTTAATGAATATTGTTAATGAAATACGTTATTCTTGAAAATTAAGTAGATCTATATACTTCCAAATTAGTATAATTAGTTAATATAATTAGAAATTTAGACAGTTTAATGCTTAGATTATGGTTGATACGGTTGTCAATTGTTGAAATAATCGTTAATTTGGTTTGCTTTTCTCTTTCTTTTTGTTCTGCATTTCTCTTTCTACATGTTATATACTATTGACTGTTAGATATTATTCTAAATTATGTACTTATTTCTATTTGTAATGAAAAAATAATAATTCTTGGGTAATAATAATTTAAAAAAAGAAGATTTTATGATTGACATTTTTTTTATTAATACTAATTTTTGTGAAGGATATTTTAAAATTTTAGCATTTTATAAAGTGCTTCAATATTTGTTTATATTTCGTTTTCTTACTCGATTTCTAATTAGTGGGAAAATTAATTAATTATTTATTTTAAAAGAAGAGAAAGGTAAAAGTTTAGGCATGGACATAAATGCTTGTAGAGGAAGTACGAATGATGACTAATGTCATCATAAACAACACAAAATGAAATTGAACTAAAGAACTGGAAATTAAGAGCAAATTAATTATTTTTTTTGAATTATTACTAGACTAGATAATAATATACTAATATTATACGAATCTTGACTAAAATAGAAAAACAAAAAGAGTTGCCTAATTATGGCATTGATTTTCATCTAATTATAGCATTTTAGAACGTATATATACTTTACCATAATGTGATTGTTACTCCTTTAATTTGCTTTAAAAGGTTTTTAAAATACGGAATAAAAAATACTCTCCTTAATTTGCGGTTTAATCGGCAATTTAATAATTATAGAAAATACTAAACTTTATTAGACTTTTTTTTTTTTTAATATGATTTTTGTTAAATTAGAATACATAAGACGATTAAGTAAAAGGCTCAATTGCCATTTTCCAGATCAAACATGGAAAAATGTATAATGCTTTAGAGGTTAAAATATTAAAATTAATTATAAGTAATTTTTTTTTTTTTTTACTTAAAAAAAGTATGGAAGGTGGGGTAGGAACGTGAAAGGAGGAGGAGTAGACCGAGAAGGAAGAAAAATAAGAGAGAGGAGGGTCTGCGTATTCCCGAAAATTACGGCTCTAATTAATTTCTACTGTATGCTTCAATATGTCTTAATCTTCTTCTTAACCTAACTAACTACTAACTACATGACGGTTATAACTAACCCAAGTCAACTACTATTGACTTATTTTTGGGATTTGGTTTTTATTATATAATATGGAATTGAAATCCTTAAATTAAAAATTACACCAAATAACATAAAATTACTATAATATGAGATGAGATTTCTTTGTACCATAATTTTCTTATTAATGTATTTCAATTTCATTAAAGAAACTAATTATCCGGAAATAACTGCTCTTTCCTTCATTGTATCTAGGTGAAAACTAATTATTTACTTATAATTAAATAATTTATTTTAAGTGATAAATTTTATTATTATTATTATTATTTTTTTAAATATTTATTGTTCAACAATTATCATTTAAATATATTATGAAAAAGATTAAAGAAATGAATGCAATAAGAGTACGTTAAATTGACCAATTAAATCTCTTTATTTGGTGGATAAGAAGCTTCAATTCTATGTAAATAGGCTGACAGCCTCTCTTTGTCTCAAAATAAAAAAAAAAAATCAAGCTCCAAAACTCTAACAAATCGAAGTCGTGATATCTTTTCAAAGTTCAATGACTTATCCAATAATAGTCAACAGAATTTGTGAAAATAATTGAAGAAAACACTTGGATACAGTCGAAACTATTTCAATATAGATTTATATAATGTTATCATAGTCTTCACTTTATATTTGAGACATAAATCAAACTTCAAGGTTTTGACGATTTAAAGACATGAACTCTCCTCATGGATCAAAGAACTCGTCCAATGATAGTCATGAAAGTTTGTTTAACTACAGTTCAAAACTAAATTTCTACAACACTTAGATTATCAAGACACTCTCCATAGAGATTCAAGATCAAGTTTGTATAATCTCCAATGATCTCTTCATGACACAAAATACAATAATCAAGTTCAAAAATTCTTTCAAATTAGAGAATTTAATGCTTCCACCAAGTAAGGGCGGTGGTTCTTCTAATTTGAAGTCAAACTAATTTCTTTTCATTAGAATGTATCTCACGCCCATTATGTGATCTTATATTCTACTGAAACTTTTCACTTATATTCTACTGAAACTTTTCACTTTTACCCGACGTAGAATTTTAACAAGTTTTAACACAACCAGCAGATTAGACCCGTAAAAACTAAAGTCTGAGGCAAGTTTGAGGCAGAGGGCTTACATTGCTTCAAAGTGGCAGAACATTATTTGTCAGCTGGCCACAATATTCTTCAATCAGATGATACATGAG
Organism: Croton setiger; assembly: GCA_948099555.1. NCBI lineage: Eukaryota > Viridiplantae > Streptophyta > Magnoliopsida > Malpighiales > Euphorbiaceae > Croton > Croton setiger. Next base: position 12,084 of record CANUEY010315160.1, on the reverse strand, counting down.
ACCTATAGACATTGGTGGACAAATACATCCTCCAGCTCCAATCACATTGCTTTCACTACAAAGTTCATTATACGTTAATTAATTATAATTTTTGTTTTACATAATTTTTAATCGCATACGTTTTCTTATAAACAAAGAGATCTAATTGGGCAATTATAATATACACTAAACTAGCCATAAAATATAGTTTAAAAAATTACTATTTAAAGGACGTCTTATTCTTATTACGCATCTTGACAAAATCCGAAAAGACATTTATGAAAAAAAAAGACAAATTGATATTTTATGCATGGAAAATCTGAGTATATATATTTATAAATTTATTAATATTAACTTATAATTTTAGGGATTATTAGTGGGTAGTTTTATTATCTTTTTCTCTTCTAAATAATGAAAGTATAGTTTTAAAAGGTATGATTTGTTTATAAAATGGTTGGTACATTTAGAAAATGAATTGAAAGCATTCAAAAATTTTAGTGGAAATGAATTGACAATGACTGAACTTGAATAGTGTGAAAAGGGAATAATATGTGGATTGAAGATAGCCAACATCATCATTATGTCACAAATATTACAATTAAATTAAAGTTTGAAGAAAAGAATCACGCGAGGATCGTGGCCATGGACGCCGCAATTTCTATATTTCTCTTTTCTTACTCCATAACTAACGGAAAATTCGGTTCCTCTTTAATTTATTACTTAAATACTTTCTTATTCTCCACAAAATGATTTTTTTTTTTTTAAATTTTTATCAGGAAATTGTTTAAAATCCATATCTACCAATAAAGTGCATGAATTAATTTCATTCATAAATTGATGATATATTAAGGTTAACTTTCTTACATTCATGTTTTTTTTTTTTTTTTTTTTAACAATATCGTAAGGTATAATTTTAACTTAATTAAAAATTCCATATTTGAAATTTAAAAATACAACTAAAATTCGATAAGGAAAAGTTTAATTGCTATATTGAATAAAAGATTGTTCAAAATGAAGTGCATTAAATACTCTATTGCTGATCATAAACAACTCAAAACTTCAGTGACATTAGCTGCAGCCACCAACTGTAGCATGTGGTGCAGCTGCCTGTTATACAGATTCAATAACCGAATTAAATGAAATAAAATTCTATTTTCTAGAAAGTCAGCAAATGATAAGATCATTTTCTTAAAACGTACATATTATGCACATGGATACGTAAAGATTTGTATTGTATTCAACGAAAATAGCTAGATAAGAAGAAAAAGAGTAAGGGGAAAAAAAAAGGGCAGTAAATTAATTGCATTTGGGCATGTTTCAGGGGTTCCCTGTTTCAGGTATTTATTGCTTGTAAACAAGAAGTAGTGTTTCCTGACGTTTTGTTATAGCTAAGGTTAATGTAAGGTTAGGCACTTGACTACTTCCAACGTTAATTTGAATAATTTTTGTTAAGATGTCAACAACAACAAAGTACATGAATATATCCAAAACTTAATTACAAAAATCATTTTCATCCAAATAGTTTTACTTACAGTTTGACTTTTTTTTTTTTCCTGTATTCTTTAGGGCCAAAATTTAAATAAAAAAATAAAATAAAAGCATTTATCACAAAATAATTTAAAATGGATAATAAATACTATTCATTATGATAATTATGGCGGTGATTAGGCAACTTATAGTAATTCATTTTGAATTTTTTTTGTCTAAATATAATGTATCTTCGTAGAGTTCAATTTAAGTATAAAATTTCTACTAAGAAGAAAAAAATTGCAATGTCACATGCACGAAGCTGATAAATGAAGTTATAACTTTAGTATTGTGTTCATAAGAAAATTAAGTTATCATATCAATATGAATAAAGGGTAGAAAAGAAAGTAGTTCAAAACTGAATAAAAATTTTCAAACTGTAATCAACTAACTCCATTTCCTTTGATTGGGGGACCAAATCAAATGGTTTAATTTCATTTTCAACTGCCCAAATGAAAATGAAGAATCCAAAATTCAATTCCAAGGGTTGGTTTTGGTTCAAATCAATTCTATGGAATAGTTGACTTTTATGTGGATTTACAACCAATTTTTGACTTCATTTCTTTTTTCTTACCCAACTTTTAATTTTTATTATAGGATAGCTAACTGAACTCTTAATTAGGGAATGATAATTATTGGCATGTAGTCCAATAACCAATTAAAATATGCTCATTATAGGTGCAGGAGAGGTTACATATTGTCTTGTTAAAAATTTATAAGAAATAAGAAATATTTTAAGGCCTGCTTTGGTATTATAATTGATTAGGTGAAGAGTTTTTTAACCTATCATACCAATATCCAGTTTAAATTAAAAAGTAGTAAAAAAATATTACGTTTGCTAAAAAATATTGCATAAAACATCATTATTATGGGTAAATTACAATAGAGGGTCGAAATTATTGGGATTCAAAATATAAAATGTAATATAAAAGAGTCCAATGTTTGAAATTAAATAATACTTGAGTTTAATAATGGATTATTGAGTTGAGTTTTTTTAGAAAACACGCGCGGCTGACATGTTAGGAAATTAAGTAAAATGCGTCAGATAAATTTTGAAAAAATAATTTTTATCCGATAAAATTCAGAGAATTTTGAAATAAATTTTGCACATAATTCCATCTTCAATGGAGCTCATGAAGGATTCTAAAAGTCGACCAAAAAAAAATTTCACGGGACCTGATTTTACTGTATGTATGATATACATGACAATATACAATATAAATTGAAAAAATATACTGTATAATCATCCTCGTGTCGTCTCATTAACACAATAAACAGAATCTCGTTAGAACAAACAAACCCTTGCATTCAGCATTGACAAGAAAATGTAAAAAATTAAAATAGAGATGCGATATTTGGAGACAGAGAATGAAAGGAAACAGGTAGTCGTTGTTGGACCAAACGGAACCCTTATCAACAATTACAAAAGGACTCAGTGGTAGAAATGGTAGCTACTAAACGTAGGATTGTTGGAAGGTTTAGGTTTAGGTTAGTTTTGGATTTTAAAAAATAGGTTAAATTTAAAAGTGCTAGTTAATACATTTTTAAAATTATGTGCAATAAAACTATAAAAAGTGTTAGTTGTATCCTTCATCTTTAAAGAGTGTTGCAAGAGATTCAGAAAGACATGGCTGGTATCGTTCTTCTATTTTTTCTTGAAATTATAATGGTTAGAATGTGGAGCTATTTTTTCATTGCCAAATTAATATTCTTTTATTATTAAATTTAATCCAAGAAAAATTTAACATTATCAGGCGTTCTATTTCCAAATCCAAAAAGACATCTAATGAAAACACTTTACCTAACTTAAGAATGTTGTGAGAAAAAACATAGAAGACACAAATTTATGCAATATAAAAGAAATAAAAATACCAGTTTGTAAAAAATAATAAAGACTGAAGGAATGCTAGCAAGGAAAGGAAAAACAGAAGAAATAAAATTTTATTAATATAAGGATTTGATTACAATCAGTTTATTCAAAGATTACTTTTAAAACAATATAAACCTTTATATAAATTGTACAAAATTGCTAAAATAAACAAGTTATGTTATTGATTCAATAAAGAGCTCTCTTGAAAAAAGAGAATCAAGAAATATAAAAGAAAAATTAATTCAAACCAAAAGAAGAGTCCTTGTTAAAGACAATCTAGTCTAGGTAAGTAAAAGGGATCAAACCTTTTCGAGATAAGGCCTTAACCTATCATCCAATCCATCCCATATTGGTAGTAAGTTAAAGGGATATATTCAAGAAACAAAGTTGGAAAATTAAACTTTAAACTTTTTTGCCTTTCAATTCTTATGGGTGGCCATTTAAACCCCCAACTCTGACAAAAGTAGTCCTCCCAAAGTTTTAATAAAAAAATAGTGTGATCAAATTTTCAATTCACAATAATAATCCAAACAATATTTTCATTGACAAGAATAGCTCAAATTTAACATTTTGTGAGAAAAATAGGTCAGTATACAAATAACCCAAAAAATAATAATTCTGGTACAACGAATATGAAATAAATAAAAAAATATTATGTATAAAATTGTACGAAAATTAATCTACAAAAAATTTCGAAAACATAAGTTAGTTTATTTTTATAAATTGAAAATTTGATAGGACTAATTTTATCACTAAAACCATTGAGCAGACTATTTTTGTCAAGTAAACTTAAATTAGTGGTTTTTCCAAGTAAAACGACATGGGCAAACTTACTAAACACCACATTAGTTTGAGAAAATACAACAAAATTATAAACCCCAAACATAAACTACAAATATTTTCACTAATCCCAAACTGCCCTTGCTCCCAAACAAACGCACTCTTCACCTTTCATAAACAAAAATCGTGTAGGTCTCAGTTTCACCGCTGCCATGGCTCCGCCATTGCTAATCTCTTCCAACAGCCAATGAGAGGTACCGGTCGACGGCTCTCAGGTCGACGAGTCTCCCAATACCCTTAAAATGAATGTTAGATAATCGTAGCCCGGCCAAAATCACGAAAAACTCACGCTGAATCTATTGCCGAAAAATCACGATTTTGACATTTTTCGGACGATGATGGTAGTATATTTTAATCTTCGGTCGTGTATTAGACTGAAACATGAAGAATTTGTTGAAGAAATCGTGCTGACGTGAAACGAAGATGAAGAAAGGCCGACGACCATGAAACAAATAGAAAGAAGAAACATTGGTGTTGTGAGGAAGAAGAAGAATTTAATGTACAACTTCTCATTCAGTCCTCAAATTTTTTAAAAATTTCAAATGGATACCTAAAAGTTTTATAAATTAACAAACAAGATCATAAGAAAATATAACAATATAAATTTATTTTCTTAAGTTTGTTAAGAAAATAAAATTAAATAGATTTTTTTCCAATAGGTAGTTTAGGAAATAAATTTATTTTTAGTAATCGGTGGCCGAAATTGGAAGAAAATAAATTTATTCCAAGTAACACTGTGGCCGGAAGTAGAAGGAAATAAATTGATTTCTAGTAATAGGTAGCTGAAAGTGGAAGAAAATAAAAGAAAATAAATTTATTTTCCGGCGTCTGACGACCAAGGATAGCGGTGGCTATAAGGAAAAAATTTCCGGTGACTGATGGTGGTAGCAACTTGTGACTAGGGGTGCTCCGGCTGTCGACCGGAAGTGGTGCTCCGATGTGGGTACTTGTGGAAATAAAATGAAAAAAATTTATTTCCAGTAACTGATTATGAAATAAAAGGAAAAGTAAGGAAAATATGATAAATGAATAATAGAAAATTGCTATAAAAGTAACCGAAGTATAAAAATGTTAAAATAAGTATTTTGGTCGTAATGGTACTAGAGGATCAATATCGGTTTTAATGATTTTCTGATTTCAAATAGAGAATAAATAAACTGGATTATCAAAAATACACTCTTTCTTATTTATATCATTACTGAATTTTAGTCTTGTAAGCATGCAGCACATACATTATATTTCCCTCTTCAACTAAATATATTCTATTATCTATAATACAAACTATTGAACGCTCTATTATTCTAATCTTAACCAAATTTGATTAATTAAAGGCAGCTTGTGGGTTGAATGGAGCCAGAAGCAGTTCCACCTGCATTTGAGCATGATGCTTCTGCTGGTTGGTTCTTGTATGTCAGCTTTACATTATCTAATTTAATCCCACTGCAAGGGTTCTTTTTACTGCAGTCAAATTTCACTCCTACTTCTGTTGCTGATGATCCATGTATATCTTGGTACGTCACATCACTAATTTTTACCCCCGAAACCTGCATTTTTTTTTTAAACAATTCGTTACAACTTCACAATATTGTTGGAAAGTTGCAGTTCAAAACAAAATTAACAGTACTAGGCTTAGGCTCACCTGGCTGGGGCAATTGTTATCCGGGCAGTAATTTTGGTCAATTACGATAGGATTTTGAACATTTACCATGGTAACATGTTGGAAAAGAATGTTTCTAGCAAAACTATTGCTGGGTCTTCCCCATGTCTTGATTCTAACTCCATTTTCAGTACCGGTAATGGTGCTTGTCGTGACTGTTACATTTTGCACGCCAATTTCTTGAGGGTCCTTGCCTAAACTTCCAATGCTGCACCAAGAACACATTTTATGTTAATTACATATAATAGTTGAACAAAATCATAATCAATAGATATTATTGGTTAGATTTTAATTACCTAATTCCATGGCCAGGTCCACACGCAACATTTTGGACCCATAAATTGGAAGTGCCGGGACCAACAGATACACAATCATCTCCTGTTCCTATGTTAGAATTGAGAATGGTGACACCAGTAGATCCTTGAACATGAATTCCGTCGGTGTTCGGGCTATTGCCGGCGGCTGAGACCTTCACATTTTGCACTTTTACGTTTTGACATTGGTTGATCACTATGTGAAACATCTGGCTGTTTAGTGATACCAATCCATTTATTATAATGTTGTTTGAATTTGTAAATTCAAGTGACTGCACATGCAAAACCAAGTACAATTACAAATATTAATATTATAGAATGTTTGCTAGAAAGTTCAATTCTCGAAATGAAAGATATAAAAATAATTGAAGCACATGGGACCTTTCATGCACATTCTTGGAAGGTATTATAAAAAATGATACAATACAATAAAACATTAATTAATCACATACCGTAACACCGGTAGGGCAACTCTTGCCGGAATTCTTACAAGACCACAATCCAACACCTTGTCCATCAAGAATTCCACCGGAAAGTGTAACACCATCAACATGTTCAAATATTATCCAATTACTTGAACTACCAATGACTCGATAATCGGCCGGAGCCAAAAGGTTACCATCTATGCGAAAAGCAATATCATTGTTCTTGCAAGGACCCTGAAAGGCTAGTTTCTTGTTTATAGCAAATATACCATGAGGAACATAAATGGTGGCTGGGTTTGTAGAAGCACAGGCTTGTGTCCAAGCGGCAAGAAAGGCATTGCTTGAATCTGTGGTGGCATCGGGTTTGGCTCCTAAACTTACTACACTGTATTGCAATTCTGCCATTGCTATAGATGAGGTAAAGGAAATTAAGAGAAGCAATTGAATTTGAATGCTGTTCTTCATGATTATGGATATGATGATAAGAAGAGAAAGAGAGTATATAGTTATGTTTGTTGATAAGGGCTATGAGTGATCGGATAATTTGGATGTTGGTATTTATAGACATCTCTAAACTTTTATTATTATTTTTTGAAATAAATAATTAAATTGTGGAACTCAGTACCCCTTTCTTTTTTCTGCTCTAATATGAGTAATATCATACACTGTTCTTCTGTATTTTCAAGTTAAATACTCTTTTATTATTTGTAGAAATAGTTACTCAATTATATGTTTAATTTCATAATTATTTTGTGAAATATAACTATTTTTTTTTATTACATAAGTTATTATTTAATCTGAGTTCCAAATAGTTTTAGAATTTTTATCCATAAGAATGTATATTAATTTGTGAAGTAGCTTTTAATTCAAATTTAAGCACTATTTTATTAATGCTTAGTCTCTACCCATAAGTATTTAACATATAAATCAATGATTTCAAACTTATTATTTTTGAACTAACAATGATGTCATCTTCAAAATTAGCAAATATGTTTTTAGAAGTATATTGAGAAAAAGTTGTCGTGGTGAGTTTGAATAAAATTATTTTCAATATATTTATTTTTCTTATATAAAATTTAAAAATTACTTTAGCTCTTTCATTCTATTTGTTATTTGGACCAGGTTTACAATAAATCTTTTAATGATTATAGAATTTTAATTTCATTGATTGAGTATACATATAAAGTAATTAAAAACGATTCTTCATAAATTTATAATTTTATTATAAAATAACTTATTAATAAATTTCCATTTAAATCGAACTAATAAGTTGTTCCGCACACAATTGCCAATTAATATAAGAAGAAATTAAAGAAAAGAAAGTAAAAACTGAGACGATAACTTTAACTAACTAAACCAAAGTTAGAAAATAACCGTCTTAACTAACACAGCATTTTGGATTGCCAAACTAATTTTATTTATTTTTTAAGACAATACGTTCTTTACTGTCATAAGTTATATTTTAAGGCAAAAAACCGTTACAATCCCATAATAAACGGATACGTGATGAAATAAGGATAGACTTGTTGCTTAAAAAGGAAGAAAACAGCGCAGGAAACATGCACCGCCGCCTTCCGCCGCTCTTTATTCCCGGCGTTGCTGTTGTTCATTCTTCCACGTACTACTACATTTTATATATATTTTTATTGTTTGTCACGTTCTAATTAACTATTACGCCTACTCTTTACTTTATAGTTAAGATTAAGATATAGTTTATTTTTCATTTTTTTCTGTAAAATACAATGGATTTAATTCATAACACTATACTCACATGTTTTTTATATTATTTCAGTCAAAGTATACTATTAAACTACATTTTCATTTCAATTAAATTTAACTTTTTACACAAAAACTATGTTCACTTTAATTGAATTGCTTATGTTTGACTTATTTTTGAGTTTAAATACATTGATTTTTTTTTAATTTATTGTTTTCAGCTTTCAAACGTTTTATTTATATGAAAAATATTAAATCCAACTAAACCCAAAAAAAAAAAAAAAAAAAAATTCTTTGAAATTATGAAATAAATTTTTCAGGAAATTGTCATTTTTTTAACCCAAACTTAAATTATGAGAATTAAATTTCAACAAAATACCAGATTTAACTCTATGTCTTTTGGGTTCATTGGAAGAAGAGAAATTAAAATAAAAAAATGATGGCTAAGGTTGAAATTTTGGTGGTTTGATGTTTATTCATACAAGCTATGATTTTCTTTCTAAAATTAATAAAAATGAGTTACTTGCTGATGAGAGAAATTAATTATTTATTTGGACTTATCATAAAATAAATAAAATAATGATGAGGAAATATATGTATATGGGTAGTCATATAAATTAAGGAGTGATTTTGGTACGCAATGAATGGATATGTTGAATTATAATATGCATGTCTCGTGGCCCAAACAATGAAACACAACGTGACAGCTGCACTGCAGACGAAAGCGGAGAAGAAATCGGCTTCCCACTCACACCCATGTTCTCTTTTTTTTTTTACCCTTATTTTTTTAAGAAGAATTTCCCTCATTTAAACATTTGAATATACTAGTATAAAACTGCACAATACGCAGCGTTTACATGTTAAGTTTGGTGCATGATCAGGAAATATAATTACAAAATTTGGCTAATTATATAAATATTTTGACTTAAGACATCAAATATTATCCTGTCAAATTTTCATAGATGTGTATATTTTACACAATATATATATATATATATATATATATATATATAATTTTATGGATTTGCAATAGGATAACACTCCTGTACCATATTCAAGCACTTATGTCTTCATACTATATTTTTTAATGCTTTGTTATAAAAATGCGTAATTGTCTCAAATTCGGCACACTTATATCTTTCTTTAGTGTTCAAATTGCATGAATTTATACATTACTAGTTATTGCAGCAGTGCCGCTGGCAGTATAAAAGCTTTGCATTCCTTCAAACTATAATTGGTATATTCCTACTAGCATCAAACCTTTGCTAAAAGAAACTGTTATTATGGTAACTTTTACTATTTATGACTGTACTTAAGCTGAACATTGTTGTTAAAGTGTAACTTTCTTTCTAATAAAGTTAAATTTTGACCATAACAGCTGAAAGATTTTAGAGAGTAAAAAGTTCTCATTGTCTCTAACTCCTAATTTCTCCCAACCACTAACATATTATGCATGCATAAATTGGGTGATAGGTCATCAGGTAAAGGAGTTCTTTTGTCTCTAGATCATCAATTTTCTGTTTTCTTAAATAAATATTATAATATATTGAAAGTCTCACCCTTGCCTTTTTTCTATTTTTACAGGTTAAATCATAGTTGTCAATTTTTCTATTGTCTAACAATTGGTACCGTCTGTGGGAAAAATTTTTTTATTCTTTTCATGAATCGAGATATTCCATTCATTGACAATGACAAAAATTCATCCATAGCTAATTTTTTACTAAACATGTCTTCAAAATCTTCACCTAAAGTCTGCTTGTTTTTTAGATGATTTCCATTGGTTGTGGAAATTTACACTTGGCGTGATGCCTGAGTTTTTACAGGTCGTGATTTTTTTCACAGGGTTGTGAAATTTTTTGCTCGATTTTTATATGAAATTTTTCGGGAATTTATTCAGGGTTATGCATTGCGCATATTACTCTTTTCCATGTTATATGTTTTTCCATCCTTATTACCACAAGAAATCATGCTTTTAAGCAAGTATTCTCATATGGAGAAAATATTGATAAAGCTTTCCATTTTGTGATGCATATAAATTTTGCTAAAGACTACAAAGAACACACTAGGCTAACTCGGATAATATCCTTGGGCACCTCAGATAACAACCTTCGGTGACTCTCCTAGTTCGGATCGTCTCTTCTAGTGAATCTCCTAAGCCACTTTAGATAACACTCTAAGGCACCTCAAATAACAACCTTGGGTGACTCTCCTAGGCTACTTCAGATAACACCTTAGGTCACCTTGGAAAACATTATTGGATGACTCTCTTAGGCCATCTTGGATAACACTCTGAACCATCTTGGATAACCACTTTGAATAACCACCTCAAATGACATCCTCGGGCACCTCGGATAACAACCTCGGGCACCTCGGATAACAACCTCGGGCGACTCTCCTAGGAAACCTCGGATAACCCATTGGGTGACTCTATAGGCCACTTTGGATAATACCCTAGGCCACCTCGGAAAACATCCTTAAGCACTTCGGATAACAACCTTAGTGACTCTCCTAGGCCATTTCGAATAACACCATTAGTCACCTCTAATAACAACCTTGGATAACTCATTGTCCACCTCGGGTGACTACTAGGTCACCTTGAATAACTCCCTTAGGCACTTCGAATAACACCATTAGCCACCTCAGATAACAACTTTGGATAGCCCTTTTGAGTGACTCTCCTAGGCCATCTCAGATAACTCCCTAAGGTACCTTAGATATCACCTTCAGTCACATCGGATAACTACTTCTGGTGACTCCTTGTCCACCTCGGATCACACCTTCGAGTATGTCAAATAACATCCTTAAATGACTCTCCTCGAAAGACTTATTTCAGCCTCCCTAGCTAATACATTTTAAGTGAAAGTAATACCTAAATCAGAAATTAGGCAAACGAATTTCTATATTCAAACAAAAGCCAAATTTATTTTTATGAGCTTTGTAGAAGGGGGAAGCTCTTCATAGAAGAACAAATCTGCATTGAAGCTCTTAAAAACAAACATCATAAGAAACAAGAGAATTTAAGAAGCCCAAAAGCGAGACCCAAAAAGACGTCTGAACACATGACACAATCTAAACAAAAGACCTAGGTGAAAATCAACTAGGCAAAAAAAAAAAAAAAAACACCTAGGTGAAAATCTTATAGGCAAAAGAAGACCTAGGTGAAATTCTCCTAGGCAAAAAGACTTAAGTCAAAATATTTAGGCAAAAAGACCTAAGTTAAAATATTTAGGCAAAAAGAGTGAAACAATTTTTAATCAAAAGAACTAGATAGAAACCATATAGGCAGGAAATGACTTGGGTAAACACCTTCTAAGCAGAGAGACCTAAAATATTTAGGCAAAGAAAGAAGACCTAAGTGAAAACCACCTAGGCAGAAAAATATCTAGGAGAAAACCTCTCAGGTGAAAAGATCTAAGTCAAAATACTTAGACAAAAGACTTTAAAATATTTTTTAATCAAAACACCTAAATCAAAATACTTAGGTAAAAAAACATAAAATATTTTTTGAGCAAAAGATCTAAGTGAAGAAACCACCTAAGCAGAAAAGATTTAGGTGAAAATCTCATAGGTAAAAAGACTTAAGTGAAAATATTTAGGCAAAAAGACTTAAATCCGTTTTAAGAGGTAAAAGTTCATAGGAGGAAAGACATAAAACGCTTAGGCAAATAAAAAAGACCAAGGTGAAAAACTTCTAGGCGGAAAAACATAAAGCACTTAGGTAAAAGAACTTAAAACATGTAGCTCGCAAATAATGCA
>CANUEY010314750.1:0-28973 GCA_948099555.1 Croton setiger | reverse complement strand
GCTATGGTTACTGATATGCCGTGAAATTCCCGGGGTGACATATGGTCGATAAATCACAACCAATGAATAAGAAATGACATGTCATCATGCAATTAATATTATAGCTTGTTAATAAATGATATATGTGATCTGAAAATGATTGAATTTTGAATTGTTTGATATATTGCCTTATTTGTTATATATGTTCTTTTTAGCACTTGCTGAGTTTTGCGACTCATACAAAACGCATATTATGTTTTTCAGGTTGCTGTTTGAGTGAAGTACTGAGACTTCACTGGTCTATAGCTCAGGTCGGTACAGCTGAAGCCTAGGCCTCTCTCCCTCTCGTCACATCATTTGTACCAGTTGCATATAGAATTTTGTTTAATGCTATTTCTGTATAGCATTACTTTTATATTTTGGCATGTATATATACGTTTATTACGTTTGGGATAAAAAGGCAAAATGGCATGTAAGTAAATAATAGTAATTATGTGTGTTGATATTTGGAATATGTATGTTATATGTTGATTTATTATGTTGTGGTAAAGTTTAACATGATATTTAAAATTGTAAAATAAATTTAAAAAAAAAAATATGACATGTTTTATAACGTAAGGTATAAGAGAGGACGTCACATTTAGTAAGGAAAATAATGCATTAAGAATAATTAATATAAATACAAATAAATATATAGTTTATTTAAAAATATTAATTTAAAAATAGTTTTCAAATTTAGCCCAAAACTTGTTATTATATATATATATAGATTTTAGTGACAATTTAAAAAAAAAAAAAATCAAATGGCAAATATATTAATAAATAAGAAAGGGAAAATTTTTCTCTCAAGTTTCACATGTTTGATTTTTCTTTCATGTAATGTGCATATTATATTAAATTATATTTAAGTTTTATACAATTATATCTTATTAAATTAAATGTTTTTAGGTTTTGCACAATTGAATCTAATTGTCCTTCTATTAAATTTTCTATCCAAACTCCATTAGTATATTATTAATACCTAAATTGACCCTAATAACCTTAATAGATCTTCATCAGCTTCAACTTGCCCTTCCTTCTGCCGCCTCTGCTAACAACACCCCTGTCGCAAGCCACTTGCGATACGAAATATTGTCTGCCGTCCTTTCAAGTCGTAAACAAATGAATACCATATGAAAACCAAAACGAACCATATCGTAATCATCTGTAACAAAATTAAGAAGATAAACGGAATCAGCATGAATCACATTGGAAAATAATAAGCAACTGCCGATTTGATGACCATTCCCTCTGTCTTCTTTTTCATCTCTTAAGCAAATCAAAAATGTATTGACGATGGAAACAAAGGAATCGTCTCAGATTCCCATCATAAAATCCAAAAACCTTTGAAACAAAATTTTTCAGGAAATAACAATTGAAATATACTACTTCATATCGGTTTTCAAGATATTTCAGTGACTTTTCAATTGTGATTCAAAATTTTAGAGATTTGCGGCAGGCTTGAGCTCGTTCTGGTTTGGAATGGAGGTTGTATAGGGAGTTGTAGGTGACGACTAAGGGTTCATCTGGAAGAAGATTATTAAATTATCTATAAATCTTTTATCTTATTAAAGTTTCAAAATTAGCCATAAGTCTTATAATGTTTTACAAATAGACCCTTATGGCAAAAATGTATTTTTGACATTATGAAATTACATAAATAGTTTTGAATGGAAAATTTAAGAGAATGACAATTTGATATAATTTTTTAAAAAATTAGAGACTATTTAATTTAGTATTCAAACTATAAGGACAAAATAGTCTAATATGTCAAATATTAGAGTTAAATAATAATTTCTAAAATATAAAAATTTTTCGAAAAAAATAAGAGATACATTTTATGAAAAATTCAATACTTTGTTAAAATAATCTTGACTGGATAAAAAACTAGTGTTTCATATTAGATAAAATTTGAAAATTTCTGTATTAATATCTTTTTGAAAAACTACTAAAACTTGCATAAAAGATAGAATAAACAAAATTTAATGGAGTAATATGACGCACTACCAAACTTCAATGATATAGAAGTATAATATAATCTCCTTACAAGTGACAACAATCCCCTATGCATTTTCAATTGTCAACAAAAAGAAAAAGCAAACTAGCATGATAAACACATAAAATAGTACAAAGCAAAATTGAGTGACTAAACACTCAAAATCTATTAATGAGAGACAAAATACAAAATTTAATTAAACAAATAGAAATTTAGAATTTATTTAGCCCTAAACAAAGATGCAAAGTAATAAAGTAATGATGAAGTAACTATTGCCGATAAAAAATATATTGAATATAATGAGTTTGTAATTTTAATGACAAATTCTTATATAGCCGTCATAGGTTGAATAAGCCAATAAGATAAGAACACTCAACTTCATCATTTTATAGGAGAAGGTTGAAGAAGACAATTGATCGTATTTCTTTGTATTTATTTATATACAGAAAAAGCTATAACATAAATATGAGTTAGCTATAGCTATATCCGGTGCAATTCTAATTCTTTCTTTCCTTCTCCCATTTGCTCCCTTTCACACCTTACCACCTATCGCTGGTGGCCCAATTTCTTTTCTTTCCTCTAAAAATCTAACATTTTACTCCTTTTATGCAACCACAGAACTTCAAAGATTTATTTTTGGTTTGGTTAAGAAGAGGAAAAGACTAGTTTTGCAAACACTTTTGCCTAATCTACTCAGTTGCCAAATAATATATCCTCTAGTCGGAGTTCTATTATAAAAAAGACCTGTTATTGGTTCTTTTCATGTAGAAGGTGGAGGTTTTTTGTGCCAGCACCACTAGATTTCATCCATTAGGTTATGGATTAGTATTTTTACGATTTGCTTTCGTTATATTAAAATATTTTGTTTATGGTCTTAGATTTTAGTTTTTTCCTCTATTTTATTTTATGGTTGTATTAAAAGGTTCTGTGATATTTTTGTTGTAGTTTTAATTTTCTTCCGGGTATTAAATAAAATTAAATTTTAAGTAATGTATCCATTCTTTTTATTTGAAAAATCTGATTCTAAACCTTGCCTTGTTTAAATAAATAAAAAATGAAGCCAACTTTTTATTATAAACTTGAATTAATTTTTTAAAAATTAAAAATGGTTCTTAAAGGATGGCAATTTAAAATTTTTAACACCGACTCGCTCGGCACCGCTCAAAAATATTTTATCACCGTTCTTCACAAATAAAATTCAAAGTTTAAAATTGGACAAGAATTTGGCCGTGAGTTGAAAATGAAATCAAAACTAGTTTTCCGCTGTATAAACAGAAGGTATTTGAATTTATGGTTTATAAAAATTGGGGAGTTTGGGGTAATGGTGATAATAATGAAATTGACGACAAATGTTGGATGTTAAAAGCCAGACTAATGGTTTAAAAGAAATAAGTGGGGGCATGGCATCATAAGCATCAATTATACATAATAGGTTTATTTTTATGAGTTTATGGTTTTATTTGTGTTAGGAGAAGTTAATACACATTTGCTTGACAAAGGAAAGGGGAAAGAGACTTAACTCTTAGTGCAAGAAGCTCTCCTAATCCAAGGTTTGATACTATAATTTAAGTTGTTTTGAATTTGAATGATTATTTGTGTGATTAATGATTATTTGATGATTATATATGAGTTATTGTAATGTTGAATTGATATAAAAGTGATTTTATGAGTCATAAGTGAGGTATGATAGTTGTGTATCAAATAAATGGATTTGGATAAAAGTTAGGTGTTAGAATGGTTGTTTTCCCGTATAAAATATGCTGATCACGCTGCCATCCAGTTTGTTGCAACCAAAATATTTGTCGCTAGACATCCAAAAGCCTCTTAATAGAAAACAGGGCCACGTCACGCTTGCCACAAGTATCGTAGCAAACGTGATGGAGCATAGTGGCGAGAAATATTGCCGCGCTTTGTCTAGAAGGAATTAGTAGGTATGTCGCTCTCGTGACACCTTGTGTAGCAGTTGCGACATACAAAATTAAACACAAAACATATTTTAAACTTTTGTACCCACCCTACATGCATGTTTTAATCATTCAATCATAATATGATAATTTATATGTATGATTGAAGTAAATTAGAAAATTGAGGTGATTGAAGTAAATTAGAAAATTGAGGCCATAATAATTTGATATTTTGTATAATATGCATGTTAAGAGATAGAATTGTGTAGTGGACGTGTAATGATGTAACATTTTTACCAAATGCTCTATGGGTTAAGGCTGAAACAAGTTATAAAGCTATGTTGTAATATAGAAATCTCGCAGTACTGCTATTATATATGGTGTATCTGGCCTTAGGCCGGGAGATTGAGAATATTGATCTTGGTAGTCCATTCCTCTACTAACCTATTCCTATTCCTTGATTTCCCTTCAACCCAAATTGAGCATGTGTTAAAAAAATATAAATGTGATTAATGTGTTGTGAATAAAGTATGTATGTTGAATTAATTATGTGAATTCTATACATGTATGGTGGATAATGCTCCGTAATCGTGAGATAGTGCTAAGTATAAGGTAATATGACAATGTGTATTATATGCAAATATTCAAATTAATTTGTAGTATCCACTAAGAGCATTTTAATGCTCAGCGCATTAAATGTTTTTAACTCGCAGGTTGTTCAAGCTTAAAGGTTTTTGGATATTGTCTCTCCACAGCTGCCAGAGTTTATCACTAGCTTTAAGGGTTACATTGTGTTTGATCATTTTGATTATGTAAATGACATGTACAAACTAAGATAGTTATTATGATTATTTGGCCCATAATTTGCAAAGGATATATAATGATAATATTTGATGAGGTCTTGGGATGACCACTAATTTTAATAACGATGATGATAAATTGTTGATGTTAATTCTTAATTAAAGTAAAAAGGTGATTGGTTGTTCACTATGCTTGTGGGTCAAGTAAGTAAATTTAGGTTTGATACTCTAGTAAACCAAGCCGGACCACCCAAGGATCGGTAAGGAATACTACAACACATCTCTAGTATTCCGTCCCTAAATATGAAAACATGAGCCTCTAGATCCCACAAGCGGCATCATGCATTAATGAAGTTTGAGTCAATGGGAACTCTTATGAGGGTGATTAGTGGGGCAATGTCATAGCGCCCTAAGTTAATCTTTTCCAATTTTTGAACAAATTGGCAAGCCACAAATGCATATGCATGAAATAATTATTCATGATTGCGCTATTTTCTATGAAACTAACAAGTTTTGTAGGAAGAAAATTAATAGGATATGAGAAAATAAGCTATGCACAACTTATTTATATAGGCAAACAGATAGCTCAAACTGGCAGAAGCTCAAGTTGTGTGGATTAATGATTAGCTTCATCCACTTTCAAATCAATCTTATCATCTTCAAATCCAGCCCAAAGAATAATGCAGTCAGTGCAAAAGCCATCCAAACAGCTCCACACGCAAGCCAACAAAATAGAAGCATTAGAATCAGAGTGATTTTGAAAAGGAGTATTATAATTTTGAATGTTTACAAAAAATGATGTTAAAATTTGGAATATGGATATTTAAAAGAAGTTCGCATGTCAGAATTGGACTCTTAAAGAGTTCGTTTTTAATTTATATACTGTCACAAGTTCGCATGCCCAATATGTGAATTTTGGAAAAAATAATAATAATTTATTAAGTTTGCATAATCATTATGCGAACTACTAAAATTCGCAAATATAATATGCGAACACTCTATTTGGCGTCCACATTTAAAATCTTAACACCTTTTTTATATTTAAACATTAGAATCACCACAACGGGCTTCGAAAACCAGCTCAACCGGCCAGCACGGCCTAGCTGCCCAGATCAAGCTTCTATCTGATCTTGACACGTGGCAAATGGGCCCCAAAGTTCGAGCAATTCTGAAAAATTACCGCCACGATCTTTTCAATGAGCAATTTCCAAATATTCTAACAAAAATTCCAGGAAAATAAAGCAAATGTAGTGATCATTTCATTATAAACGCTGATTTGCCGAAAAGATAACATACAAAAGACTTGCCAACAAATATAACTAATAATATTAATAGTGATCCTTTCGCTAAAAATTACTATATTGTTCCAGCAAGTAAAGTTAATTACAGTGATCCTTCCGCTGCTAATTACTACATATATATCAAGAGTCAAGAATCAGAAAATCAGTAATGTCTCCGACAACTGAAATTAGAAATGTCCCCTGAATCCTGTCTCCACCTATGATCACGTTTATCCTCAACTGGCTGTTTGAGTGCAGACTAATTGGTATAACCAATGGTAGCAAGAGCCTCATATAGTGCCAATTAGCTAAGTGCCTCCTATGTCCACTGAGGAGAAACATCAAGAAAGCAAATACACTTGAAGCTCTACCTCAAAAGAAAAGTCAAGAAATTATATCAATGATTTGACTTAATTCTCTCCACATTTAATGGAATTTCTTTCTCACAACTAGTATATCTTTATTTGAAGTTTTGAACTCTAACTTTATCTTTTTCTAACAACAAAATCCCTAATTTTGTTTTCTATATTAGAGAGCCGAATTCCTATCACCCATTGATTAAGTTAATTAATTAATTAATTACAAAGCAGTTACACTTACACATGCCTAGCCCAGACCTATTTATACATTCTCTTCTCCATTCGTTTATTCTCTTTCCCAACATTCTGTAGTTCTTCGTTGGCTTCTACAGACGCGACACAATTTGGCGGCAGTATTGGCCTTCTTCTCCATCATATACTCTTGCAAGATACCCAGTAAAAAAAAATCCTTTCCCATAACCTCATTTCTTCTCCTTCCTTCCCTGTTGCTCTCTCCCTCTGTTTACGTTTTAACCATCCAATCTGTGAGAGGGTGAATTAAAACGGAAATATGGGAGTTTATTGCAATGAGTACTTGGCTTTTCCTTCCATTAATGGATATTCCTCTTCCCACAATCTTCGATTACTGAAGCACGTTCACGACAATGTCCATGGCAACATCTATCTCGATCCTGTAATCCTGTTTTCTTCTTCTTCTTTTTTTAATTAATTAATTAATTTTTAGTTGAATAATGCGTCCTAGTGGATTTTAATTTTTCTGGGTATTTTTATTATTGGGGTTTTAATTTTGTGAAAAATGTAATGGTGTTCTAATGGTTAATTGATTCATTTCTTCATGGGTTATTGCTTTCAGCTATGTCTCAAGTTTATGGACACAGAACAGTTTCAAAGGTAAGCTTACATTGTTGAAATTTATTTAATATTTTGGTTCATTCGATATTTTATTTTGGAGTTTTAATAATGATTTAGTTTTAACCTGTGCACAGGCTTCGCGACCTCAAGCAACTAGGTGAGTCCTCTGTTGGCTTAAAGTATTAGAAAAAAAGTCATAAAGTAGAGTAGTTATGTGATTTCTACTAACTTCTGGACAATTTTTTTGTATAAACATGTATGTATGTTCATATCTTTGTATCATGTTATGCAATAAGTTTAGTCTGTAGCATTAAGTAATATTTCATCGTAATATTGAATATCATAATTCATGAGCGTCCAGTACTTGCTTTAGCGTATTAAAGTATGCTTTACATGTACTATAGGTGCAACTCACTTGGTCTATCCTGGTGCTGTGCATTCGAGGTTTGAGCATTCTCTTGGTGTCTACTGGCTTGCTGGTGAAGCTGTGGAAAGGCTAAAAAATTACCAGGTGGAACCATAGTTTTAGCTTTCTTTTGCATCTTATGTTCCTCATAATTGTAACAATCAGTATTCTGGGACACACCTTGACTTGTTTTATTTGTAGGGTTTGGAGCTTGGTATTGATTACTTTGATGTTCAGACAGTGAGGCTTGCAGGTAATTCTTTGTGTTTAATTTGGATGGCCTCTGTTTTAAACTGTTCTCTATTTTCTGTAGTCATGATATGTTCATATAATATGTACTTTGTAGGACTTCTGCATGATGTTGGCCATGGTCCTTTCAGTCACTTATTTGAACGTGAGTTTCTACCTAAGGTCACAAATGGTGCCAAATGGTATGCTTATGTCTTATCTAATATTCAAACCATCTTATCTACAATGAAATATCATCTTATATTCTGACAGTTTGTGCTTCTACACCTATGTTCTCTCAGAATTCGTTTAACACACTTGGGTGCCATTTATTTAGAAATCTGAGTTTGGGAGGTCATTTATGTTGGTACTACAGGAGTTCTGATATTAGTCTTTCAGGACCGACTCTTGATATGCTATATGTACTTTAGAACCTTTGTCTTTTTTGCCTTTTTTTTTAATTTTTTTTTTCTGGCAGTCCTGTTGCTTGAGACTCACATTATCTAGTATTTTATTCTTATTTGATAAAAAAGGATTTAAAAGATCTTAACTTTGTTGCTGGCTTTGCTAACATATATATAATATTTTTGTTGTAATTGTACTCTCTAGGTGTCATGAACAAATGTCTGCCAAAATTGTTGATCACATTGTTGATGAACACCATATTGATGTGGACCCTGGAATGATGAGGAGGGTTAAGGTATTCTGCTATTTGGAATTTCTATTGAAATCATTTTTAATTTTCTATTTAATCGATGGCCCGCCAAATGATTTTTTGCGAACTTTAAACAAAAATCTACCAAAGGTACAGGAGATTGATCACTGTGACAGGCTGTATGGCTCATTAAACAAACCTGTTCTTTACCATGTCAAAAATAATTTCCTCTTCTCCTTCTTCATTTTCTCTATATTTATATGATTGATTATGTTTTTCTTGCCCCAATTTGTTTTCAGGAGATGATACTAGCCAGCTCCGAATTTTCAGAAAGAAAAGTAAGGTCCCTGGGGTATTTGTCTAGTTGTAATAATTTTATTGAATTAGTTGAAAAGTAACTTGACTATGTTGTCTGTACTTGATATATGATTTTAGTTTTTATTGGCTATATAACTGTTGTTTTCTTAATATGCATGCAGGCTGCCAAGGAGAAGAACTTCTTGTATGATATTGTTGCAAATGGTCGAAATGGAATTGATGTAGACAAGTGAGGTTTAAGATCTTATTTTTAATTACATAAGGATGGAATTGCTTCTTTCAAGCATTAATTAATACTATTGATTTGCAGATTTGATTACATTGCTCGTGATTGCCGAGCTTGTGGTGTAGGATGCAGTTTTGAGTTCAAAAGGTTGTAAACATCTTCTTGCTGAACCTTTTCGCCATTAAATGAAAATTAAATTCCTAAAATTTTTCTAGGCATATGATTTATTGTCAATTGCTTATAGGTTAATGGAGACAATGCGGGTTATGGGTGATGAGATTTGTTATCGTGCTAAGGACTGTGAGTGTGTTCTTCTGCACAACTATATTATTTAGAAATGGTCTTCATTATCTGTTGCTTACTTCTGGCTCTTTTTCCAGATCTTAGTGTCCACAAGTTGTTTGCCACTCGTGCTGATCTTTACCGCACAGTTTATACTCATCCAAAAGTAAAGGTACTAAACCTGGACTAGTTTTGTTCTCTCATACAGAATCTTTCTCCAAGCTGTAAACTTTTTATTTTTGTCCATTTTTTTTTTCTTTTATGAACACTATATTATTTTACAATTGATTGTTCGTTTTCTTAATTTAGTATTTTATTTTCAATATATTTACTCTGTTGATAAAACTTCTCAGGCAATTGAACTTATGATAGTTGATGCCTTGGTGAAAGCAAATGATTATTTGCAAATATCATCTTTCATTGAACATCCTTCTGAATATTGGAAGGTAATATTACCAGCCTTCTAAAATGATGTTATTTAGAATGATTTATTTCTCCCGGAAGATATTTGCTGAGGGATTATTAAAGAAACGGTTATGTTACTCTAAAATTTACTATAATTTTTATAAATATGTATTTATATCATGATTAAGGTGGTTGTTTTTTCTTTTTCTTTTTTTTTTATGAAAATAAGGAGGCAAAATAAAATATCAAACCTCCTTTTAACCCTCCACTTTCCCCCAGGTGTGTGTGTGTATTGGGGGGAGGTATTTTGTAGCCTTCTATATTCTATTACTCCCCTGCCAAATGGCTCCTTACATGCTACTTTTCCGTTGAGTGTTGTGCTATTGTTAAAATGCAGTTAGATGACACAGTAATCAAAACTATTGAGACTGCCTCTGATGAACAATTAAGAGAAGCTAGAGATTTGATCGTGCGAATACGGAGGAGGGACTTGTACCAGGTAGAGATTCTTTGCTTTTCTCACCTATTTGATCGTACGAACTTAGTGATATGCATATCTTTAAGTAATATTGAATGTAGTTTTTTTAGAGGGAAATATTGTATGTATTGCTAGTGCTTCTTGCAGTTTATAGAAATAAAAGGTGAAGTTAATACCGCAACGTTTCATTTCCCCTTGGCAGTTCTGTAATGAGTATGCTGTTCCGAAGGATCAAATGGAAAATTTCAAAGATGTCACCGCAAAAGACATTGTTTGTTCCCAGGTTTTTACATAACCTTAACTGTAAAATGATGTGCTTCTCAAGGAAGAGGATATAGCAGTAAGCAATGTTAGAAAAAACTCCGGTGTATTGAACATTTCCAATTCACAGAAAAATGGTGGTGTGCTACTCAAGGAAGAGGATATAGCAGTAAGCAATGTTAGAATTGATTTGACTCGTGGAAGGCATAATCCTCTTGAAAGGTATTTTGAAGTATTAGACATGTTTTTATTAGTTCAATGTTGAAAGATACATCAATATCACTGATTTTTTTTTTCCTTTTTTTCTCCCCTCCTCACTGGGTGTGCCTATTCTTCTGCAGCATCAATTTTTTCAAGGTACTAAATCCACAACCTTGACCTGATTTTTCCTTTTCTAGAGAAAAAGAAGCGAAACTATTATTCAGTTTGACATAAAACAGGTTGACTGGGTCCAAAAATAGGCCTTAATTGGCATTTGATGATAATAAATACTGCTCCATGTTTTAAGAATTGGAATAACCATAAAATCTGATAATGTGAGTTTTTTCCTTTTGGTTTTTGAATAAGCTGTTCATATTGTCCCTGTCTGAACCAAAAGGCATCACGTGGCATGTGTGTTAAGCACCACTTCGAATTCTGAGTCCCTATCAGGTTCTAGGCTTGCATTCCAACTTTATATATAGATAGAAACAGTCACATCTTCAGTGTTGACCTTTTCCTTCAGGTTCAGCAGAAATCAAATAGTGAGAACTGCAACTGTCGTTGATGATCAAAGTTATGTGCTCTAGGCAACTCAATGAGTTGTTTTTTAATCGGGATATATTTTTCATTATCTTCATTGCAGAGAATGATACATTTGCTTTATGCTAATGGATATTTGTCATATCTCTGTTTTCTAAAGAGTTCTCATCTTGCAGTCATAAACTAATATGCATCTTGAATTGGCATCAAAGTAGTTCCAGATTTCCTACAGAGGATCTTATTTATTTTTCTTTTTTCTTCTGTTTAGGATTATGAAAGTGATGAGAAATTTGCCATACCTGATGAGCGAATCAGTCACTTGCTACCTACATCTTGTCAAGATATGATAGTGAGGGTCTATGCCAAAAAGCCTGAACTGGTTTGTGTGAACTTCAAAATTCTTTCCTGTAACAAATTCGATTTCTAACCTTACTCCAATCTCAAAAAACATCTTTGCTACAAATTTGGATGTAACAGGTAGCCACAGTATCCGAGGCTTTTGAGAATTTCCAGTTGAGAACTTATGGAATTAAGGCACAAGTGCATGCAACTCCAGAGAAGAAGAAACACAGATCATGAGGTCTATTCCCATCTTTTATTTTCTCACCATTTAAATGATATATTTTCGCATAACAAAGTAGTATCATTGTTGCATTGATGCCCAAAATTGGACATAAAATGGCTAAGGCTGAGCATCCAAGCCACAGAACTGGACAACAACAAAAATGATTTTACTTAAATGATCTGTCGGAAAGCCAATCGCTTTGGTCTTGGTTTGGACTAATCATGTTTCGGTTAGAATATAGAAGCAACTGATACCAAACGAAACCAGTTGGTTTGTCAGTTATGACCTCGAAATGTCATATAAAGATACCTTATACAGGCTAAATTTTATAACAACTGACAAAAATTTTGCATAGCATAAGTTAAATTTCTGGATTTTAATTTGGCGGTGTTGTTTTTTTATGCTTATGCAGGTGGATTGTATAGTTTGCTGAATTTGCTGTTACATTATGAAGCACAGCTGGAATAGTTATATACACGGTTTGATTGTATATTTACGATTACTATTTTGACGGCTTTATATAATTTTCTTTTATGCAGTCTATATATGCATATCCATGCCCTTTTCTTTATGCAACATTATAATTATCATTTTGTTCATAGGTCCGAGTAGCTATACAACGTAGATGACACTGCTTCCGTGCAGAATTTTGTTTGATCTTAGTTTTATATATTTATGAATCTCTGATCTCATTTTCCTTTTGAAAATGCCTAATATCTTCATTATGCAGTTGATTTGTTGTCATCTATATTTTGATTATAAATACATAGGTTCAAGTTTATTTTTCATTCTGGGAATTGCTAGATTCACAAATTATGTTTTGACAAAATATTTGGACGAAGAAGCTAATTCTTTCAAATATTTTCCATTTGGTTCGTTTCCTTCCATTTAAGTTTGGAAATATTACCTATTTAGCCCTCTAGTTTGATATAAGTAAAATAGGGGTTTAGGTTAAAAACAAAAACAAATTTGTCAACGTTAGATTTATTTTTAAACTGTTTACCAATCTAGGTTTGAAATTGGTGGTGGTATTTATTTGGGAATCCATCCTCATTGATGACGGGTTTATGTGGATTTACTTGGAGGGTGTTTGTGATTGCTTAAAAGCTCAAACCTGCTTTTAAATATTTTTGGCTTAAAAATCCACCCCTCTAACTGTTTGGGATGGCTTATTTTAGGATTAAAAGGAGTTTTTAAGGAGTTTATTTTTAATTTTGCTTATAAAAAGCTATTAATTTGACCATTCAAATTACTATATTGCCCTCGTATGTTTTTACGAACTCCTTCTTTTCACCATGTCAATACCTTAAACTTTTACAAATTGATTCCTTATATAAACTTTGCAATGTCATTAGCTAAAAAATTTTAGGCAACCTAAATGATTTATTTTCCAAAACAAGATAGCTATGAGAAAACAACTAACATTGCCTTAGTGACGACATAGTGATGCCATAAGCTTTTAGGCGATCTAAATGAAATATTTTCCACAACATGATAGCATAAGACTTGTTTGTAGCCAATTTATGGCTAAATTATGACGAACATGATTTCTATCACCGTTTTGCTAGTGACAAGCCTTTTAGTGACTTATGCCTTGTTGTAGTTGTTTAGTGAATATGCCTTGTTGTAGTTGTTCTGTCGGTAACTTATTGTTCTTGTAGTTTTTGTCACAAAAATCCCTTTTTAGTGCATTTAACGTAGACCCTTCATCCACCATGGCATTCTTAGTGGGTTGCTCATTAACCTAGCTTGGATAAATGATGGCTTAGTGTGGTTCCTTTCCCTGGATGGTAGCTCATCATCGAAAAGTGATCTTCAAAGGATTAGGTTTGAGTGTAGCAACCAAACCATATGTTGAGATGTCTACTAGCACATTCAACTCTACCAAAGCCTTCATCAAAGCATTCTCATAAGCTCTTGTTGGTGTGAGTCTTCATTAACTGCTTTAGAATGGCCCAAGGGTCCATATACCATTTGGTTTTTTTTTGGCAAACACATCATTTTTATTTTGTAATACTCTCTTCTCAAATTCTTCATTGTCTTTCTGCACTTCTATGAGGTTTTGATATAAGGCTTATATACTCGCTCATCAAATTCTTAATTGGTCTAACCTCCTCATCATTGTCCTACCACACACATTCAAGGTGATTCTTGACATGTCAAGTTGATGAGCATCACTTTCCCCTTTGGAATTGGCCCTTCCTTCACTTCTTTATTGTTGCTCCATAAATTAAGCATGCGAAGCTTTATATCATCATTTTTTAAAAGGCCATATCCTGCTCCGTGACTCCTAAAATCACAATCATGTTGACTTAGGGAAGTGGGGTGTTGTGGTACATTTGCAAAGGATTGGTCTTATTTCCAAGACCATTCTTGTCCAAATCGATAATCTTTCCTTTGTTAATCAAATCTTAAATCTATACCTTAGCCCCTGTTTGAATGGAGGTTATTTAAAGGGTTAAGAGGGTAAGTTAGAGTAGATGTAATATGGATGTGCTGTTTGGGAAGAATGTTAATTTAATAGTAATATATTTTGCATGTAATCTCAAGGGTTAATAATCCTCCTAAACACCTATTTTTCCAACCCCTTAATTTGGGGTGTGAGGAGGGTAACATAATATTCATTGGTTTTTTCTCCTTATTTTTTTGTAATGACATTCAACATTACATTCCATTCAAACAAGTAGAGAGAAAAATTTTAAAATTACATTACTTTTCTTACAAACAATAAAATTATCCTTACATTACTCTACCCTACTTTACACTACATTACTTTAATAACCCATCGACTACCTTCATACAAATAAAGGCTTAGACATTGACAAACAAAAATTTAATAACTTTCGGTTTTGGGTTCTTGTCACATTACCATCTGAAGCCGCAGTAGGTTTAGTGGTAGTAGTCACTTGTTTCCTTGGCTTTGATAACCATTTCTGTTGTTATTTACGTATCTATACTTTTTTCTCATTGATAT
The DNA here is from genome assembly GCA_948099555.1 of Croton setiger. Lineage (NCBI taxonomy): Eukaryota > Viridiplantae > Streptophyta > Magnoliopsida > Malpighiales > Euphorbiaceae > Croton > Croton setiger. The sequence goes on along the minus strand of CANUEY010314750.1, from coordinate 14,264 downwards.
GAACTTCAATACATGTGCCTATATATACACTTGGGTAAGGGTTTCTAGCATTATAGAGTGCATCGAGCTCTTAAATTGAGGTAAGGTACCTTTCACAAAAATCTTGACTTGTTCATTTGGTCCAGTATATTCTTCATTAGACAATTTGGCTCTCCAACAGTTTAAATAATTTGTACAAGATTTTTCACTTTCTGCATAATGTTTTCTAAGTCCTTCAGCCCAATGTTCATTTGGACGTATAGAGTACTCTTTTAAGGATAAAGTTGATAGCTCAGTCCAACTCCATGTGTGTTGTTTGTCCAAATGTAAAACCACAACTAGGCTAGTCTTGTAAGTGATATTGGAAACATTCTCGAGATATCTCGTGGTAGAATTCCATTTAGTTCCACCATAGATTTTTATTAGCGCAGGTGAATTTTAAGGTCAGATCTCCCATCATACTTGGTTACTTTTGGCATTTTGTAGGACATGTGAAGATCTCTCCTTAAGCTCAGGCCTTCAACATTTTCATCATCCAGTATTATGAATTAGTCCCTTCAGTTTACTTTCAAAAAAGCACTCATATTCCCAAACTACTTGCTCTACTGTTCAAGTTTGTCGAAACTCTTATTAACAAGTCTAGGATCTTTGTTCCTTTCGACCTTAACTTTATCTTCAACTTTTGCAGTTGGGTTGTTGTTGTGACTAGTTAGCTTTCCATAGTAGGATTGAGCTATGATCCTTTAAATTAGGGTATACTTCCTTAGTAATTAGTGCTTTCCCTTTTTCCTTTGCTAAAGGGTTTGTCCTTCAAAACCCGAGGCTCACTCGGCATGGATTCTTTTCATTACTTAGTAAAGTTCGTCATCTAACTCGCTTCTCAGAATTGTAATCTCTTTAAAGTTTGGATCTGATATGTCTTTGGTGAAAACTAAACTAAGGATTAAGGGGCTCTTTCTCTTTTCTAACATGGACTACAATCTAATTCACTTAGATTTTTTTAAGGACTTGCCTAAAGTTATAATGTCTTATAGGGTTGCAAAATTGTGTTAGTTTTACGATGCATTTCTGATTGAAGGTTCGATGCAAACATGTTGGTCGAGCCATCGAAATACAACCTTTACATGGCTTTCTACATATTTCATAAATATTCATGAGGAAAATTGAATTTCGATGGTTTATTATCCTCCTGTAGGTTCTTAGCCAATAATTGTGCTATTAAGCTCCTGTTTACCGTTTTCTTGATAGGATAGTCAATTTCGAATTCTGATATCAAAATGTGTTACCTTTATAACTTCTCAATGTTGGCATCTTATACATGTACTTTATTGGATCCATTTTAGACACCATAATGACTTTTTAAACTTGAAGTAGCGCAATAGCTTCCTTGTGGCCTAGGCTAGTGATAAACATGTCTTTTCTATCAATTTGTACATTTTATTTAGCGATAACTTTTTACTAAGGTGTATACAACTTGCTTAACTTTTGCATCATTTTTACTATCATGGTTCCTACTCCTATGTCTTTTATCGATATATACAATTCTAAAGGTTTGTATAGTCTTTGTAGATAAATTGCCCCGATGTTCTCGAATACGAAAGGCATTACTCAATAGCAAAAGGTTTCAAATTTTGTGATAAAGTCTTCACCTTGTTTGCTAGCGCCAGTAGAATCTGCTTATGCCAAGCAAATCTATCCATTATGGATTAACAACTCATCATAAAATCATTATTGATCAAGATGACAATATGTGGTGGAGGGAAGTTATCTTTTGGAGAGGCCTTGTTCATAGTCTATACACATTCTGACTTTTTTTTTTCTTTCTTCAACATCGACACTATGTTAGCCAACCACTTTGGATAGTATACTAAAAAAACCTAGCACTGATTGACTTGGTCGTGTAAGCCGCCTCTATGAATAGTGACCTACTAAGGGTTCTTAAAGAGGTTGGCCTATCTCGACCTTGGCTACCTTGACCTTGACCTATTTTGACTTTGGCTTACCTCGACCTTAGCCTATTTTGACCTTGGCTTACTCCGACCTTAGCCTACCTTGACCTTTACCTAAGGGAAAGGTTGCCCAAATAGCCTTCGAAAGCCAACAAGGCACTTGAACCCTGAGAGTATACAGATCCCATGGGCTTAACATTCACAAAGCCCATCTAATTCTATTAGACGCGATGATTTCGAAATTCCACCGATACAACTCCCCTATATAAGGGAACTCAAACGTCATTCAAAGGACTAAGTCACACACTAGGCTTTCAATTGATGCGATGAGTGTTGATCTTCAGATCGCTACCTCTTAAATGCTACCTTCAGGTTGATACCTTCCACATAGCTACCTCCAATACCTCCCAGATAGCTACATTTGGAAATCTAAGGCTTTTGAGGCCCATGAGAATGTATATAATAACATCTTTGTCATTATTCAACCAAACAATCTAAAGGTGTCGATATGGAGGGAATAACTTTCGAGGAGGTCTTGGATGCATTCTGAGGTTTTTTATTTGTGAAGGGTAAATAAAAAAAATTATAAAAAGAAAAAGACAAAGCTAAGTTTGATCTTGTGACCTTTAAGTGCAAAGATTACTCACTTTCCATTGGGTTTACTCGGTGCTAAGAAATGTATTAATTTAGTCTAGGTTGGTAAAAGAGATGAAGAAAATAGGCTAAAGTGAGGTTTAATCTCACGACCTTTTAGTACAAAAGTCATATGCTTTCTGCCAATCAACCTGTCATGGATTGTATGCTATAGGTTTTAGTAATTATTTGAAGTATTGCTTAGTAAAGGTAGTAAAAGAAGAAATTAATACCTACAAAGGTCACTTGTTATGTAATCCAATATGCCTATTAAGTAAGTACCAATCAATTTGCTTATGTCATGTATTGTTGAGAGTTGGGCAAGAAAATAAATAAGGAAATGGGTACTCTAAGGTTTTTAGTGATATTAGGAACACACCTTCCACTTAGACTTATGGATTGAATTATTTAATTTGTGCTTCATTTAAATATATATTGTTTCAATTGTAGAGAGTTTAATATATTCTTTTTTACTCTTTAATCTTTTATATAGTATACTTGTTTATTGTGACAATCTTACTTGGATGCTCAAAGACCTGTTAATATAATTTGTTAGCACCCTTTACTAAGTATAAAGAAAGTACACTAATGTTATAGAATGCTTTGTTACTCTGTAATAAAAATACGACCTCACATATGCTTTATTCTTCTCAAGAAAGACAATCAATTTGTGACTCTCGAGCTTTAACCTTATAGCCACTCTAAAAGGGCCAGCTGCAATTTGATTTTAAATCAGCAAGAGCTCGAGCCTGCATCCATCTTAGAGATTGATACGTTGTTCCTCAGAAAGACAGCTGCGATTCAGTTCTTATATGGTAGGGGATGCGACCTGCGACCTCTTAACATGCAACGCCAATGCTTTAAGTTATGAGACTTTCTTTGATATAGATGATGAACTGGTAAAAAAGCCATTTAACTTTAGTTTTGGATTGTGCCTGGGCCGGAGCTCAAGACCATTGATTGGTAAGCTCTACGCTGCCTAAGGGGGATTAACACTTTGTATGAGCGACTAATCTCCTTATACACTTTGGTCATATTATTAATGTCTCATATGCGCGATCTGCTTTCAGGTGTCTGGGCCATACTATTAATGCCTCGTATGAGCGATTAATCTTCTCATACGCTTGGGGCAATATTATTAACGTCTCACATGCGTGACCTGTTCCCATATGCCTGGTCTATATTATCAACGCCTCATATGAGCGACTAAGCTCTTCGTACATTTGGGCCATATTATCAACGCCTTAAAAATGCGACCTACTCCCATGTGCCTAAACCATACTATTAACGCCTCGTATGAATGAATAATCTCATCATACGTTTGGGCCATATTATCCATGCCTTAATGCGCGACTTGCTCCCATGTATCTGGGCTATTACTATTAACGCCTTGTATGAGCGACTAATCTCATCATACGCTTGGGCCATATTATCAATGCCTCACATGCACGACTTGCTCCCACGTGCTGGACCATACCATCAACGCCTTGTATAACCAACTAATCTTTTTATACGTTTACATTTAGGCCATATACATCAACGCCTCGTATAAGCAACCTCCTCCTCATACACTTGGCCATGCAAGATCGAGCCTCACATGGGTGACTTGTTCCCATGCGCTCGGGCCATAAAGTTCGCCTCACAGAAAACTATAACTAGATGATAAGGTATGCTTCACAAGACTACTTTATGTTTTTTATTTGAAGTTATTTCATTATTATTGTTCACTTGTGATATTACTTACTCTTTATATCTTATCAGATGTATTTGAAATGTAATAGGATGCCATGTGGGAATATAGCAATTCGAGATCTTACATAAACAACTTACTCCTTATTTTGGGTTGGCGGGGGAGGGGGGATATGGGGGTATGTTTTAAGAGTTAACAATTGTTTGAGAAAAGTGATTTACCGAACAGGAAGTACAGGCTCTTGAGATTGCAATATTTTGCAAAATGAGAAGTTCATATATGTTGGTTGATTTATAATACGTCTAAGTAGCGCAACTTTGAGGTTGCAAAAATGAAGATCAACTTATCATTTGGATTGCTTGATCTACTTACAGTTTGAGGGTCACCTTATAAGGTCGACCATTTGATTGATATGACAAAATTATTCTGATTATGTTTGTTGGGCGATATGTTGACTAAATAATAAAGAATCTTAATATAATAGAAACAGTAGAGTTTAGAAAAACAAATTCATGTATAGATAAACAATCATTTATATCGTAGGTCGCCGGTACAAAAATGATAGTTTGCCATAATTAGCTAAATACAAAACATAAAAGCCTATGCAAACTTTAAGCTAATTAATCCCATGGTCGGCCTCCCAAAGATCGGGTTAGAAGGGGTCAACTTTGGGGGGTGTAGAAGCTATACTGTTTTGAGTAAGGAAAATGTGATTCCTGCCATTCCGAATATCGTTTAATTGCTCATATAGTGTAACAAACTCTGGGAATTCAACTCTAGAATCAATCGATTGAGGAAAATAGTCTTGTAGACAATCACTGTTAAAAAATCTCCATGGAGTGGTTGGTGAGGTTGAGGGGCATTTCATTCAATAACTTTTGGTACTTCTCACGTTTCGTCTGGAACTCCTTCCTCGCCTACGAACATATATCTTAACATTCTCAAGAAGGCGCACTTCAGAATGAGTATTTGACCCAACCCAATTCAATTTTGAGGTCGCCTACGAAAGCTTTTCCTTCTTTAGGAATGAATCGACAGGCTTTATGATCGACCTCGGAAAGTTATTGACTGAATCAAGACATGGAATGACTTGGATTTGGGGGGGGAGAGAGAAACATCTTTTTTTATTATAATCATCTATCGTCCAAGGGTCAAATAGCGTTACTGCAGAAAGAATTCTTAAAGAAGGGTCGTATATTGACCAAGTACCAAAGAAAGGTCGCTATAAAAGAAAATTCTTCAACGTGCTCCCTATGGTGTTTGAGATTTGAGAATTTGTACCTCACTTTGCACATAGTATCAATTTGCTCTCCTCCTTAAGAATGATCCTCTGTGGAGTAAATTGCAAATACTGTCTTAGGAGATATCATTGGCACTTCTCTAGCAACCTAGGAACATAGTTTAACAAGAGGAAGGTCGTGTTATATGCTAAGGATGAGTCACTCCAAATATAAATGACCAAGACATGGTATGACTTAGCACTTTGGGAGAACATCTGTGAACCATCTCCTCGAAGGGTGACCTATTAAGGGGTCCTAGAGAGGTTGACCTACCTTGACCTTGACCTACCTCGACCTTGGACTATTCTGATCTTGGTTTACCTCGACCTTGGCCTACCTTGACCTCTACCCAGGAGAAAGGTCCTGAATAACCTCTCAAAGCCATCAAGACACTTGGACCTCGAGAGTATAGGGTAGACACGGCCCGCCTAAACCGGCCCGTGGTTGAATCGGCCCAAACCGCCCGAGGCCCGGAACCGTAAAAACCATAACCTGAACTGGCCCGGCCGGTTCAGGTTTGATAATTTTTTGAACCGGAACTGTTTAAACCCGTAAACCGGCGGGCTTTGTGAATCGAACCGCCGGTTAACCGCCATGAACTGCTGGTTTAACCGCCTTGAACCGCCGGTTTTTAGCCCGGAATTTAACCACCGGTTCGTCGAACCGCCGGTTCGGTGAGCCGGTTACGGTTCAATTGACCCTTGAACCGTGCCGCAGGCCCGTGGCCTCACCTAGTATAGGGGCTTCATGGGTCCAATGTTCACAAATCCCCATCGAAACCTATTGGACGCAAGGATTTGGGAACCCACCGCACAACTCCCCTATATAAGAGAATCACAAACGTCATTCAAAGGACTAAGTTACACGCTAGACCTCCGGGTCGCTTCTTTCTAATCTTCTTAGCACTTTATGGTTAGATTCTTTTTCTCATATGCTTTATCGCCTTAGGAACAAGATGAAATAGGATGTGATGTTCTACAATCGACATTCTATCCTTAGCATGTTTTCATAGCACCATGCGACTTCTTTATGCTCTCTCGAATTTTTCTACAACTCTTTATGCACTTTTGGCTTGAGCGACAATCCAAATAGTATGTTTTTAGATTTTTTAATGTTCTTGGATTAAATTAAATGCCATAAGATGCATTAATGTCAAATATGCGCATATTATAATTAATGTTATGAATAAAACTATCTGAAACAAAATTATATAAAAAAAACTATCTCAAAAAATATCAGATATATAATCAATATTATAAAGAGAAGAGAATTTGATTCATTCATGAAAAGCATGGTATCACCCTTACAAAATTAGTAGAAAAGTCAAACAATAGAGAAGAGTTGGCTTTCGATGCACCCTTTAACAGTTGCCCTTTCAATATATATATATATATATATATATATATATATATATATATATATATTTTGAAAGTGGGCAATACCACAACTTTGTTAAAAAATGAACGTAGAACATTTAGAAGAGTACTCCAAATACAAAAAGTTGAGAACTAAATGGATACTCTAGTAAGAAAGTGAGTAGGGCTATTCACATTTCGTAGAATTCATCTAATTTGGACATCTGACCTAACCTTTAATAGTCTTACAATTCGAAACAATAACCCCAAATCAGAAAGATCATTAAATTGAGAATTCAAGTATAAAATAAAACTCGACAATCAATACTAGAATGAAAATGCTCTACCAAGAAGAGCAATGATGACCGCAAAACTAGAGCTTTAACCGCTGCTAGCGAACTACAACCCACAGTATGACAAGGTAAAGCTTGTAGAAAACATTCTTCTGTCATCTTCAATATCTACTCCACATCTAAATAAGGCACCATCACAAATCGCTCGCCTACTCAAATTATCTAGGTTGACAAATGATGGATTAGAAGGAGCTCCATTACTGCTTGGACCTGCATTACCAACACCATAACGTAAAATGGAGAAAAACCTCCAATCATTAATTTGACTTGCTGTAGTATGAACATTTGGTTTGGTTGAACTTGTTTAGCAGCCCAACAAAAGTTATTCCTTGAACCCCATAAATTCCAAGCCAAATATGTTGCAGCTTCTGGTTTTTCTCGACTAGAATCACTACATACATAAAAAATTCAACAAAAGAAATATGTAAAGGAGGTATGGTGAAACCGTCTAGACTCCAACAAGATTGCTCTTTATGACAGTGGGACTGAACATGATTGCCACTTTCATTCGAAGAGCAGAAAAAAAACAATTGTCATCCATCTCAATTAAATTTAAACTGAATCTTCCTCTATTGAAAGAGGAGTTAGTTCAAAATAAAGTTAAACATATAGTGTTTTGGTCTATCATGCCGTTGTTGTATAGTTGCACTAAAACCTGGGCAATGAATTATCATGTCAAGAATATACTTTCCAACATATTCAAAATTTTGATAGAGGAAGTGAATTTGTTGTAAATCATCTTCTTATGAAGAAAATTTAGTGGGTGGTTAATTGAATATCCTAAATTGTCACTAGAAAGGGAAATTGATACTTATCTGCATTAAAATATATTCTCCAAATCGGAATATAGTCGTTTGGTAAATAATGAACATCAAAACAACTATAAATAGAGGAATAAAAAGAAGATGAGAAGTAGTTTTCTCAATATATGGAGAAGTGATGGGTGTTGAAGGGGAAGCGAGAAATTGGTAAGCATGTTATTGTAGTATATTGAAATAAGTAACTATGGATATAAATTAGTGGAAAAAACAATTTTAGGAAAATCTTTTAGGTTGGCGTAAAATAAAGCAGATATATATATATATATATATATATATTTTGCAATAGAAAAGATGAAGTTTTTTTATATGTATTTTTATAGAATTTTTGTAGTTGAAAAAATGCACAAATTTTATTTATAGTAGTTTATTTATTTAGTGAACTTAAAAAAATATAAATAAATTGTGTTTGGAACAATAAATAAATAAATAATAATAATAATCACAATATATTCTTGACATGATAATTCAATTGTCATATTTTTTAATCTTTTATTCAAGGAAGATATTTTAGTGCAACTATACAATAATTGCATGATGGGACAAGACATTATATTTTTAACTTTTAATTTTATTTTGAACTAACTCCTCCTCTAATAGAGGAGGATTCAGTGTAAATTTAATTTACACGAAATCCTCTTTCGTTAGTGGAGGATTTCTCAACAAGTTCAACTTCAATTAAATCCTCTTCCAAGTGGATTTACCATAAAAGTTTATCCGACAAAAAAATTCATTTGACAAATCCTTTGGTGGATGTTATGTGATTTTTTTTCCTTCTAAATCTTCTCCGGTCAAAAGCGGATTCACTACTTCTATTAAATATGCTTTCATGGGAAGCTGATTTGTTTTCCCCAAATGCACACAAACACTAGAATTAGGGCTGTAAATGAACCAAACAGTTCGAGATTCATTCGGTGTTCGATTTAGAAAAAATTTGATTCGATTCGTATTCGAAATTTAAACGAGCCGAATTCGAGCCGAATTTTCGAGTTCGAATATTTTACGAACCGAACTCAAACCGAATATAACTATTCGCGAATTGTTTTTCGAACATCCTCAAAACAGCGTCGTTTATATATACATATAAAACGACGCTGTTTTGAGGGTGTTTAAAAAACAGTTCATCAGATAAACGAACTATAATTCGAATATTTGAATCTAATACTGTAATCGAATAATAATCGAACTGTTCGCGAATTTTCTCGAATAGTTGTCGAATCGAATTCGAACTTTTAATTGATGTTCGAGTCGAATACGAATCCGAATTCGAACACCACGAATACCTGAATGAACTCAAACCTAACCTATTACTGTTTGGTTCGATTCGGTTCATTTACAGCCCTACTCGTGTGGTCTTCAACAAAAGGAAAAAAAAAAAGTCAACTAATTTTCAATTTTTTTTAAAAAATTAATTGACTCATGCAATCCTTTAAAAAAAATTCTTTAGACATGTTGGTTGGAAGAAATAGTATAAATTTCGGTTAATTAATCTTATAAATAGTTAAATAGACAAAGTTTACAAATAATTTGTAAAAATAAAAAATACAATTACACATAGGGGTAAGTAAATCGGTTAAGCGAACCAAACCGGTCGGTTTTTGGTTAACTGAATGTACTAAATGAGTAACTAAAACCGAAACCAAATTTTTTTTCAGTTAACCGAAAACCGAAACTAAAATTTTCGGTTAACCGAAAATGAAACTAAATAACCGATCGGTTAACTGAATTTTTGAAAATCTATTATGAAAGGGTTATGCAAATCGGTTAACCGAACTGAAACCGAACCGAAACCAAAGCAAAAAGAAGAAAAAAAGGAGGAAAAAAAAAGATTTCCAAAATGACGCCGTTTTAGATATTGAAATTCGGTTTTTCGGTTAACCGAAATAACTGAAAATTTTAAAAGTGATAACCGAAAAACCGAACCAATTTTTTCGGTTAACCAATCCGAAAAACTAAAAAATAAAAAACTATCAAAATTTCAGTTAACCGAACTGAAAATTTCAGTTCAGTTCTAACCGAACTTTACTCACCCATAATTACACATTGGAGTGTGCACAGTCGGGTTCGGTACAAACCTGTCCCAACACAAAAATTTGATAATACAAAATTTTACTAATTAGTATCCTTTTACCAGGTCAACATTAGGTTAGGATTTTATATATTAATTTGTTAAAATTGGTCAGGTCATGATCCGAAGAAGTCGGTCACAACTTTAAATCCTAGATATGCAATTCGGATCGTCGAGTTGGTCTGGTGTTTTTCCACACCTCTAATTAAACCACTCATTTAAAATATAAAAAAGGGTAAATTATTTATAGGTCACTGAAGTTTTGTCTAATATACTCTGGGGTAGGGTGAGCAAAATTCGGTAATTACCGAATTACCGATCGGTAATTACCGAACCGATTCAATTCGGTAGCCGAAAATCGGTAACGGTAATTTACCGATCAGTAATCGGTAATCGGTAACGGTTTCGGTAGGGGAGTTTGAAATTTTCGGTAAAAAAAATTACCGAATTACCGAAAACATTACCGACTTAAAACGACGTCGTTTTGATTTACTATATATATATGTATCCCTAAATTAACGTAACTTCTCTATTTTTCTTCAACACTGCGCAGCCAGCCACTTCTCCTCTCCTCTTCTTCACAAAAGAGCTTCTCGCAACAGCAAGTAAATCCTGTCAAACCCACCTTCTTTCTGCAAGTTTGGCAACGACTCTTCTGCTTCAAGGTGGTAGCAGTAGTAGGAGGAGGAGGAATACCAAATTTCGTTTCTCCATGCTCGGCAGGTAAAGCGTTCGTCGTCATAACGATAGTTGAAGGTGTCGTTTTGGCAGTCTTAGTTTTTGCAATGAGCATCTCTTTCAGATATTCTTTGTAGCACGTAGAGCAAAGGTCATGATTCTTAGGATCGCCGTAGAAACCACAGCCCGTAGCGCAAAAATTAGGGGTCGAGTTGTTTTGACTGTTGGACGCCATTAATAAGACTTTATTAAACTTCTTGATTCTGTTTAATTTGACTGTAGAGAGGGAATATATATAGGGAGAGATTTTTTTCTGAATCAAACTTGGACTAGGAATATATATAATAAGATGTTGGTTTGTATTTTCAGCAGCTTCAATTGCTGCTATTCTCCCAATGTTGGTTTGTATTTAAATACTAGCCTATTAGTATTTTTGCTGGTCATTAATCAGTCGTATAAGATAGTATCAAAGAGTATATATGAAGGAAGATAGAAAGGAGTGTGTGTATATATTTGAGGTTTAAGGCAGGCTAGCTTAGCTGCAAAATTAAAAAAAAAATGTATATATCAGTTATTTGATATGAAATTTTGAACTTGAATATTGAACATTGAACTTGAATATTGATGTGTTTGTAGTTATTGTATGTTTTGAATGTGTATTGATTATGTAGAATGAGTTTTGAAGTTGAATGAGAAATTGAATATATGTTTTAACGGGTTCGGTGATCGGTAATTACCGATCGGTAGTAATTACCGATCACCATTATGAAATTACAGGCTTTCACAGTTCAGTAATCGGTAGTGAGCCCAAAAAAATTGGTTACCGACACCATTCGTTATCGGTAATGGTATCGGAAAAAAAAATTTCGGTTAACCGATTACCGACCGTTCGGTAACGGTAATCGGTAATGGTTACCGATTGCTCACCCCTAATAGGGAGCACGTGATAGGCTTCTTCTTCTCCTCCCTCCTTTCTCCTTTGTGGTTCATAAGTTTGTTAACAGTCTGTTACAACAGTTGCCAGCTCAACATAACAACCTATAGACAGAATCAACATGCTCAATTAATCTGATTGCAGCTATGATTTCGATTCCAGTTTTAGTTTCAAGGATATATATACTAAGATGTTATGAGTTGTAAATCAAGTTTTCCATTATTCATCTTTGTTTCTAGTTCTCTTATTCTCTATAATTCTTGAGTAAGTTCTTCAATAATACAGTTTGATTTCTTAATACATTTTGATTACAATTTTAATATGGTATCAAAGTTATGAAGCTTCCACAGATCTTAATCAATTTTCTCCTTTTTCTTTTGTGATTTCCTCTAAATTGATCTCTGTAATTCTCATTTTTTTCTTCCTTGATTTTTCCTTATTTTGTTTTCCTTCAATGGCGAATTCAATAATCAATGCACATTTGCATGATCTATAAACTCCTTTGCATCTACATCCTAGTGAACGAGGTTCCAGTGTGATATTTAATACTATACTTACTAGAACAAATAACTAAACTATTTGGTCGAGATCAATGTTGATGGCCTTGGGAACTAAAAATAAAATTGGTTTCATTGACGACACTTTAATTTCTCCAGCTGAGGATGATCCTCTGTATGGAACGTGGAGGAGATACAACATGACAGTTCTTGCGTGGATAAAAAATTCAGTTGAGTTTTCAATTGCTAACAGCATTTTGTGGATAGATAAGGCATTTGATGCATGGAATGACATAAAAGATAGGTTTTCTCAACCAAACCAGTCTAGAATATCAGATTTATTTGAAGAAATTTCCAACTTTAGGCAAGGAGAATTGTCAGTAAATAACTATTTCACTCACATGGAGATTTTATGGGATGAGATGATGGTGCTAAGACCATTACCAAGTTGTGTATGCAGACCACAGTGCAGATGTGTTATGGTGGCAAGACTGAGCGATTATATGGAAAATGAACAAGTATACAAGTTCTTAAGGGGATTAAATGAAAGATATAATGTTGTGAAATCCTAGATTATGCTGTAGGATCTATTACCTAATATCAATAAGGTGTTTTCTCTTGTTGTGCCGCAAGAAAGAGAACAAACTTATGCTTCCAGCCAAGAAGCAAAAATTATGATGGCTAGAGGATATATGCCAAGGCAATTCCAGCCCTAAACTAGATTCAGAGGTGGTTTTTATTCTGGATCTGGTAGTGTTGAAGATTGCACTTGTTGCAATGGTAATAATCACACAAGCCAAAGTTGTTATAAAAGATTTGGATATCTTGTTGGTTTTAGACCAAGGAATCCAACCAGTCATCAGGCACCTCCTGGTTTTGACACATCAGAGAGAGTTGTTAATTTGATATCTCAAGATCCAAATCAAGCTTCCATGATGGAAATTCTTTAACAACTTCAACACAATAATATTACCAACCACAGTCAAAAGTCCATGTAGCAGTTTCATTTGACTCAGATTCTACTGCAATAGATATGTACAATACATTTGTTCAAAATATGCTTGATCACAGTCAAGACTCAAATGCAATCTTCCAAAAGCAGTTTAATAGTTGTACTTCTGCAGGATCTGGATTACAATTTACTCAAGAGCAGTATCAAAAGTTACTCTAACTTGTAGAATCCAGTGTACCTTCTGATTCAACAAAGATTATATCAATCAATCCAATGTTGTTAACAATATGTCAGCTACTCATCTGGTTGATACAAAAACTGTAACTACGGAAATAGGTAATTTTTACTCTAATTACTGGATATTAGACTCTAGAGCTACTGATCATGTTGCCTTTTAGTTGAGTTTGTTTACAACTTATAAAAGGATTAAGCCAGTAACTGTCCTAATGGTATACTGTTCAAACAAATTATTTAGGCAATGTGATATTTTCTAAAGATTTTTATTTGACAGATGTGTTATACATTACAGAGTTCTCATTTAATCTCATTTTAGTCCTTAGCTTAATCAGACATTTGCAGTGTACATTGATTTTAATGGATAATGTCTGTATGATTCAGAAGAAAGATACCTTAAAGGAGATTGGTTCAGCTAAAGTCATTGGTGGACTGTATGTATATCATCATAATCAAGTTCATCCATTCATCAAAACTGTCATAGTAGTTTCAACTGTTCAGTCTAGCAATCACTATAATAAAGCATTTGAAGATGAAGATCTTTGGCACTACAGACTAGACCATTTATCTTCCAACAAATTACATGAGTTGCAGAAAATAGTTACTGATATCAAATGTAATAAGGCAATTAAACCATATGAAGTTTGTCATTATTCCAAACAGAAAAAACTTGTATTTCCTGTAAGCATTTCTTATTCAACAGTTGTTGACGCTTAATTTTTGCCCCAAAAAGTACCAATGATGACAAAAATGCCAACAGCTCGATGAAATATCCAGAAGTTCCGTAAACAGCTCTCGTTCGCTCATTCTTCCAGAATATTTTAAAATTTTCCTCTTCTTTAAA
>CANUEY010314637.1:0-18596 GCA_948099555.1 Croton setiger | reverse complement strand
AAAATTTAGTGTTTATTTGGAGAAATTAACAAAAATTAGAAAACTCATACTTTTTATTTGGAGAAATTAACAAAAATTAGAAAACTCATATTTCTAATTCAATGAAATGAAATATATATTGTGGGATCCGATCATACAATTTCCAAAATAAAGAAATCTCAGAGTACATTAGGCCAAACCTCAGGGACCCAAGATGATACAATTTCCAAAATAGAAGGACCCCAGAGTACATTAAACCAAATCTCAGGGACCGAAAAATAATTACCCCTAAAAAATATAAGTTTTCTAATTTTTATTAATTTGTCCAAATAAAAAATATGAGTTTTCTAATTTTTATTAATTTCTCCAAATAAAAAATATGAATTTTCTAATTTTTGTTAATTTCTCCAAATAAACATTAAATTTTCTGTAAACTCTTTTAATTTTTTGGAAAAGTTAAACTTTAGGGTCTAACTTTCAGACTTGTTTAGGATGATAAAAAAATAAAATTTTAATTGAAAGAATAGATAATTGCTATAGTCATAAAATGTGAATGGTTGTGTTTTACACAATAAAATCTTATCATGTCTATTTAGACATTAAAAATGTCTTGGTGTAGTTGGTTATTATGCATGCTTAAAAAACTGAAGGTCATTGATTTAAACCTTATCATGAACATTTTTTATTTTTACATTGATTTGATTTAAAATTGGGTTTAATTAGTCCGATTCGATTCAAATAAATCATGGTTTGATTCAAATAAACCAAAGGGTATTTTTGTCATTTTTTACCAAAGGGTATTTTTGTCATTTTGAAAAAAAACGTTGACTTTTTTGTTGACTAACGGAAAAAACTAACGGAATGACCTCAGAGTACAATTTTAAAAAGTTAAGGATTATTTGATACAATTTTAGAAATAAATGGACATTCGAGTCTATTAAGCCAAATATCAGAGACCTAATAGTAATTACCCCCACTGACTAATTTTGTTTAAAACTATAAAACCCAAGCCCTTTTGGCATAATCCCTTTTTAGCAATGGGAAATTATATTTCCTAGCGAAGTCTTTGGCAGGAGTTATATCACTATCAGGACTTTCAGGCTGCATAAATAAAAGTCGGCAGACGCTCCCCGGTCTTCAATCGATTGCACCGTCTTGATCAAGTAATTAAGAGATGAGGAACCAAATCCATCTACGAAACTCAGGTTGTTGCGAGTTTTGAACCTTATCTTTTTCAAACTGTTACATACTCTCAAATATTAAATATTAACTGCATGTTATGTTTTCTTTAATATTAATAAATATCACTTTCTAATTATCAGCAAATATGGGTATTTATTTTTTTATATAAATTTTTTTTATCAATACATATTTATAAATATTGTGAAAATGAAAATATAACACTGAGATATAATATTACATCCATTTCAAAATAATAAAGAATTATTTTATTAACACATATTATAAAGAACTCATTGTTTTTCCCTTACTTTCCAAGTTTAATCGTATGACTAATTGGTGGAGATGGAAAATGGAGTCCACTTTTATGTTGATGTGATTGAAAATTGGGTAGTGAATTCCAATTATGATTTGGAAGCTTGGTAAAAAATAAATTTATTATTAATTAATACGAATTTTCTACACAATTTTTAACATAAGAATGCGTTTGTGGTAAGAATAATATTAATATTAATAATAAATGAAATCTATATTAGATATGAATTATGTCTTTCTTTTTCTAATAGCATTTTAATCAAAAAAAACTCTAAAGAGACCAACACGCCGAAAATGTGTGGGAAAAAAAGAAAGAAAAAATTAAAACCCTAATTATCTTGAGAAGTTTGAATCCTACATAATTGTCGTTCAACGAGCTAACACACGAGTCGTGTGGATACTGATAGAGGGTGTTCGTTATCTACGCACCCCTTTATTCAAGAAAGATTTTGAATCATCAAAATGATTAGTTTTTTATCTCTTTCATCGAATTAAATGAATCACATGGATTCTGAGAGAAAATTAGATATTAAAATATTTTGTTCATCTCTATGATTTCCTAACATCAATAAATACCAAGCATAGATTTGGATTCTAAACATTCTTCAGACTTTTTAATAAGTTTAATAATAGTTTAAGTTCGGACTTTTTACTTAAAACATATTTTTAAAGTCAAAATTTTTGAAAATCCAATTTACTTCCCTCTTGGATTATTGTCATTCTGGAACTACACAACCGGCGACTTTGAGGCCACAAATCGATTGGTGTTAATGAGAAGAATAGATCATTACCTAGTTTGTCAAGTTTCATTGCCGAAATTGTTAGATATCACCGGATCCAGTCGAACCCGTTGTGACCCGATACAGACAAACAAGTGAAGGAGGTGATCACAATGCAATTTTTCCATGCGTTTAACTAAAAATACACGCCTGGTCCCTGAGCTTTGCTAAAACTCGTGTTTGGTGCTCTAACGAATTACCATTAAACACCTAAAGTCTCTTTAGTTGTTCAATTGCACCCCTCTACCTCTGTTTAGTTGGTAATTTGACCCCTGAACACAATTTAACTCTTCAATTTCATTCATCAGCTTAATTTAACAATTATTTGTTATTATTTTAAAAATCATAATAAATTAATTAGTAATTTAAATTAATTATAAGAACATTATAATGTTTGGGTAAATAATTAATAATTGGACATTTTAATAAATTAAAATTAAAATTATTTAATAAGGTCTAATTTAATAATTAATTTATAATAATAAAATGATTTTAAAATTTAATTGACATTAAATTAGACACTTTTGGACTAAATAAATAAGTGGACAAAAGTAATTAAGACAATTAAACATCAAAGAGAGTTAAATTACATTAATAGGCCTTAAGTCACTTAAAAGTATTTATGTTGAAATAAATACTGCTAGTGGAGAAATTGGTAGAAATGAAAGAATAATGGTAAGATTATTTTAGTTAGAAATTATTAGAAGTATTATTGTGAAAAGGATTTAAAAATATAAGTGTATCTAAATAAATTGATTTTGATGATTATTTACTAAAAGAATTAAAAAAGAAATAGAGTTGTAATATTTTATTTAGTTAAGTTGTTTAATTAGAAGACTAATTAATTGAAAATATCAATTATGGAGATTTAATAAGCAGTATCACATAAAGAATTATGTAATAACACGGGTTAAGGAAGAGTATGTGATTTTTATAAATTAAAAGCGGGTTTATGAAAATGAATTGGAAGATTAATTATTTCAATAATTCATAGTACGAGAAAAAAATAAATATTAAAAAAAATTATGTTAGAAGTCAAGTAAATAGAAGAAGTAGTACTAATAGAGATTATTTAAGGATAATTTGAAAATTAACCAATAAAATGATGTTTAACATTTATTTTAAATTAAGTTTAGACATTCTATGGGTTAATAAGTCAAGTGGGCAAATTAAATAAATTAATTTATGATTTTAATAATTTAAAAGATTGAAATAATGAAGATAACACTAAATAGAGGATATTTTAAAAAATACTTTATTATAGATACTTAATTTTAGAATTGATTAGAAAATACAATTAAATATTTAATACTTGGAATTTGATTAAAGAAATTAAACTCAAAAATAAAATTTGTTAAAAAATGATTTTTAGCTAGAATTTAATAAACTAATTTCATCAAAGAAAAGAAAAGTTTCTGAAAAATAAGATTTTAATTAGTTTATGAAAAATAGAGGTATTATATCGAAAACTTTTAATTGTCAGCTGTAAGTATTTAGTGGAGATTGATGAGTAAGTACATTTGGAATTTAGGAGTGAAGTGTGGTTTGAGTACAACTATTGTGCAAATGTCCTTAGATTTTGAATTTTTGACAAATTAACTTGAATTTTGATATACAAAAAATAGTTTAAGTGTTTAAGTGTTATTTCAGTAAGACAAGATAAAGTCAAAAAGTATTAAGTCCAAAAACTCAAGTCTTGAAGGAAGCAGAGCAATGTAGCGTGCACTACATCTTTGTCTCGCGTACTATATATGCTTAAAATTACCAGGCCTCAACCGAGATTTAGTCTCGCACACTACAAGGTGTATCTCGTGCGCTTGAATTCAATATCGCACGTTACATGAGATCGCGTGCTACAATTGCCAAATCAGTCCTGAAGATTTTGAGCAATTTTTCTCACGAGCTACACCTCAAGTTGGGTTGCTACCTTTGAAAAAAAAAGGACTTCTTTAAAATGGGCATGTAAAGCACGCCACCCTTAGATCTTACGCGCTACACTGCTTAAATCAGCTCCAACGACTTTAACATTAATTGTAAGCTAATGTGTTCAAGAGCAATTATAAGTAGTTGTTAAAAAAAGTTAGAGTGAGATAGCGCACGCTACATCCATGTCTCACATGCTATGCTTGTGACAAACTAACGACTCTTCACTTCAAGTGTTCAGTAATGGTTGTTGTGGGTATAAATACCCTTTTCTATAGTCATTAAGAGGTTACAATATACTCTCATTCATATACATTCAATTGTCCAACAACCTCTTCTAGTTTCTTTCTACTTATAATCAATTCTTAGTGTTTAGATTGTTGAGTGAGTCAAAACTCATTTATTGTGATTAAGATTTGTAAAAGTTTGTGAATTAGTCTTGAAAACTCTAAGTTCGGTGTTAGCTTAGAAAATATCATTATCATCAAGTTGTTTAGTGGAACTCAATTCTTAAGAAAATTAGAGAAGTGGTGTAGGATTAACTAGAACCAATATAAATGTCTGAATTTCTTTTACCTTCCATCCTTAAAATTTTTATATATTTCATTAAAGATATATTTTATTTGAAAGGTTTTTCATTTAAAGAAAAAGTATTCATAGAAAAATTGAAAGTTTACTATTCATAAAAGAAAAAAAATTAGAAAATATTAGTAAATAGCAATTTTTTAATTTTGCGTGTAGTAGTAAATAGCATATTATTTTGCTAAATTCAATAAATAAAAAATTCTTTAGAGATTTATTATTCTACCTTTTTATTATTTATTTATTTATTTTAAAATTAAAAAAAATGAAAAAACTAAAAGTTGCAGACATAAAATTGGTTTCTCTCTTCCCGATTCTGTTCTCTCTCTTTGATTATGTCGTCGTGAAGAAGAAAGGAGAAAGGAAGAGCTGGTGGTGGTGGCGCTGGCGACGGGAGACGGTCGAAGGTGAACGAACGGCAGCTGGCATAAATTTATCTTTCTTGCGTTTTATACAGTTACTGAACACCGATTTCAACTGTCACCGTCCTCAACCACCATCTCCAATTACCTCACATTTTACCATCACCGTGCTTTCCAATCAGCTTCTCTTCCATGTTCATTATGATTTGCAGAAGAATGATGATCTTGTTTCCAAAATGCCGAGGTTATTGCTGCTATGCGTTAAAATCCAAACTAACATTGTTGCTTGGAAGGAATTTCATTAATATGCATTGATTTTGTTTTTCTTTATTTTCAATTCTTCGACTCTACCGGAGCATGTTGCTTCAGGCTTCAAGGAAGACCGGGCCCTCAGTCCCTCCACGTTTGCCAGAATTTCTGAAAGAGAACTGTTATGCATATTTACAGATTGATCCTTGAAATTACTCAATATTTTCAAATTAGTTCTTTTATGGATAAAATTGTAAAAAGTTAATTTTCAGTATATAAATTTATATATTAGTGGTTAGTAGTTGACAGTGAAAGTAAATAAAAAAAATAAATTTATTTTTTAATAGTCACGACGGTAATGATGGTGGCTGTAAAAAAAAAAAAAGGAAATATAATTTATATTTGGGTAAATTATTTATAGGTTCTTGAGATTTTACCTAATATATTTTGAGGTCCCTCTATTTTGGAAATTATATTATCGGGTTCCTCAGATTTAAAAAATTATACTATCAGGTCCTTCCATTCAGAGACGGCGTTAGTTAATTGAAAAAGTCAACGATTTTTTTTCAAAATGACAAAACTACCATTTGATTTATTTGAATTGAACCATAATTTATTTGAATCATACCATCATAATTAAACTCAATTTTAAATCAAACCCTTATTATTATCTCTTCCACCTTCATCTAACCCTAAACCTATCCACCGCAGTCACCACCCTCCGCCACCTCCACTCCGTCACCCCCATCTTTCTTCTCCCCATCCACCGCCGTCACCACCCTCCACTACAAAATCCCACTTGTATTATCTTCAAATAAAGGCCAGAAAATCAACCATAAAACTTAAAATGTTCAAAGCCCAAACTGTCAAACAATAAATAATAGTAGTAGTAGTAGCAGTGGATGGGGAGAAGAAAGATGGGGGTGACGGCGGTGGATGGGTTTAGGGTTAGATGAAGGTGGAAGAGATAATAATAATAATAGGGTTTGATTTAAAATTGAGTTTAATTAGGATGATTTGATTCAAATAAACATTGGTTCGATTCAAATAAAACAAAGGGTATTTTTGTCATTTTGAAAAAAATCGTTGACTTTTTCAGTTGACTAACGCTGTTTTCTGGAAGGAATGACCTGATATTATAATTTTTTAAATCTGAGGGATCCGATGATACAATTTTCAAAATAGAGGGACCCCAGAGTATATTAGGTAAAATCTCAGGGACCTATAAATAATTTACCCTTTATTTTTTAGTGACTGTTGGTGGCGGTAGCGGACAACAATTAACAATAGTGCTAAGATTGGAGGTACTTGAGGAAATAAAAGAAATAAAAGAAATAAATTTATATACTAATAACAAATATAGAAAATAAAAATCAATAATAATTTAACTAAAAATATAAAAAAATTACTATTTACCTAATTATTAAAATATAAAAATGATATTTACATAAAAGAAAAGTTATAAATTATGTCATCTATGCTCTGGAAAAAAAGGTAAAAAACCAAAATAATAAAAAAGAATGGGAACCAATTTATGGATTTCAGTAATATTTCAAAGTCTAACTAGGGGTATAAAATACTTTTTTCATATTGCTCAACCGTCCACTAACCAATGCATCCGGCCAATGCAACATGGAGCAGTTCGCTGTTTGCTTACCTTGAAATGCTTAGGTCAGGCTCTTTGCCTAATGCCTTGACTTTCCCATTTGCGCTCAAATCCTGCGCTGCTCTTTCGCTTCCAATCACCGGAAAACAAATCCATGGTCATGTTATAAAAACCGGTTGTTCATTAGATCCCTTTGTTCAGACTTCATTGATTTCTATGTACAGTAAATGTTTCTTGATAGAAAATGCACGCCAAGTGTTTGATGAAAATCCCAAATCAAGTAGGTTGATGGTTTATTACAATGCTTTGATATCTGGATATGCTTTCAACATTAGATTCACAGATACGGTGTCTTTATTCAAAGAAATGAGACGATTGAATGTGGAGATTAACAGGGTTACGATGTTGGGTTTAATTCCAATTTGTGGGGTTCCAGTGAATCTGCTACTGGGAATGTCAGTTCATTCTTTGTGTGCCAAGTTTGGACTTGATGTGGATTTGTCTGTTGGGAATTGCTTGCTTACTATGTATGTGAAATGTGGTGCAATTACTTCTGCAAGAAAGTTGTTTAATGAAATTCCAGGAAAAGAGTTGATTACTTGGAATGCTATGATTAATGGGTATGCACAAAATGGGCTTGCTAATAATGTTTTGGAACTTTATCGAGAAATGAAATCAACTGGGATTTCTCCTGACCCCTTAACACTAGTTGGGGTTCTGTCATCTTGTGCTCATCTTGGTGCATATTCCTTTGGTTGTGAAATTGAACGGGAAATAAAGATTTGTGGGTTTGGATCTAATCCTTTGCTGAATAATGCTTTACTTAACATGCATGTTAGGTGTGGTAATTTAGTTAAGGCTAGAGACATTTTTGATGGTATGCCTGCAAAAAGTGTAGTTTCATACACAGCCATCATTGGTGGATATGGCATTCATGGACAAGGCGAGATAGCAATTGAGCTTTTCAATGACATGATTAGGGCGAGTATTAAACCTGATGGAGTAGCTTTTTTGAGTGTTCTATGCTCATGCAGTCATGCAGGATTGACCGATAAGGGGTTGTATTATTTTGGTATGATGCAGAGAAAGTACAACTTGCAGCCTGGACTGGAGCATTACTCTTGCATGGTTGATCTTTTAGGCCGCGCAGGCAAGCTCAATGAGGCACGGGAGCTTATCGAATCTATGCAAATAAAACCTGATGGTGCAGTATGGGGAGCACTGTTAGGGGCCTGCAAAATTCATAAAAATGTGGAGTTAGCAGAGTTGGCTTTCCAACGGATTATTGAGCTCGAACCTACAAACATTGGTTACTATGTTTT
This sequence comes from Croton setiger, assembly GCA_948099555.1. Taxonomy (NCBI): domain Eukaryota; kingdom Viridiplantae; phylum Streptophyta; class Magnoliopsida; order Malpighiales; family Euphorbiaceae; genus Croton; species Croton setiger. The sequence goes on along the minus strand of CANUEY010314637.1, from coordinate 10,300 downwards.
GTTATCTAACATATATACTGATGCAGGGAATCTGGAAGGGATATTGAGAGTTAGAGCAATGATAAGGAAGAGGAAGTTAAAAAAGGAACCGGGTTGTAGTTATGTTGAATTTAATGGGAGCGTTCACCTATTCTTTTCAGGAGATAAAAATCATCCTCAAAGCGAGGAAATATATGAAAAGCTGGAGCAGTTAGAAAATTTGGCGAGGGAAATTGATGGGTTTAACAAGTATGATAATGGTGATGACGGGAATGTGCATAGTGAGAAGTTGGCCGTAGCATTTGGGATTTTAAACGCAAGAGAAGGTTCAGAGATTGTTGTGATGAAGAATCTTAGGATATGTGGAGATTGTCACTTGTTCATAAAGTTAGTTAGCAAAATTGTGAATCATCAATTCACTGTACGAGATGCAACCCGATTTCATCATTTCAGGAATGGTTTATGCTCTTGCAAAGATTATTGGTAATACACAGCCATTTTGGATTTGTTCCCATATACCAGCCAAGTGAAACAAACAATAAACATCCCAGACCGTTCCAGTCATTTTGGCAGTGTAATTAGCATTTTATAAAGCCTGCAACAGGCGCTACAACTTCAGTTCCAGAAACACGTTTGTCTTCAACCAATGGAATGGTTTTCCATGCAGTCAATTTGATTGGAACTTTCTTCCCAGCTTCGCTGCCTTCATCTTTTTCTATGCATATGGCAGCATAATGAGAGCCTGCCAATTCCAGGAGTGCCAACTGCCAATTGCTTGTGCAGTTCTTGGGATCATCAAAAGGTTCAACAATTATCTCGGATGCCTGATCATAGAAATTATGAACAAAATGTATTAACTGTGGCTTTGTTACGAGAAGCACGAATATTTGCTCAAGAAAAAAAAAATGTAAAAAAAGATGCACAAGCTAAAAGTATATATTTAAGTCAACATATCAGGCCAAATAATTCATCTGAGCTTCAGGATTTGCAAGACTATTTTGTTCTAGTACCTACTATGCTGTCCTTATTATTCTGGTTAGTTCTTAACAGTGCTTTATGAAACTACACCTTACACCTATAATTAACTAGTTCATGTTATTCTTTAAGTTAACACATGCAATTCCTAAGCACTCTACAAGGTTTATCATCCAGCTCTGCTCAATGAGCTTTTAAGGCATACCTCATAATCTGCATCATCAGCAAGAACAATGCCTCCATTAGTAGCAGGTTTTGTGCGAATGGTAAACGTCTTGAAAGGTGAAGCAGAGAAGCCTTTTCCCAAAGCTTTCACATAAGCCTCCTACAAATGATACTCATAAATAAGATGGCATGAACAAAGAAGACACAGAAGCTACTTGAGACTGAAATTAATGTATATATTCCAAAAAGCACACCGGAAATATATACACCCTTTTACATATGAGATCCATTCTAGGAGGACAACATTCTATCATAAGAAGAAAAAACCAGATGCATGTTTCCGATTTCAATTATATGTTCGTTTTATATATACATTATACATATATACATAGCCAATGGAACTAAGATATTCCTTATTTTTTCAATGTTTCTTCTATTTGGAGATCAGGAACAAGCTTGAATTAATAGCTGCAAGGAGCTGTCTGTAATTATTCAAGGATGTAACCTAGCATTTCCCAGAGTGATGTAAAATTATCGATGAACATAGAAACTTTCAGCACCATTCTCACCTTCAGTGTCCATAATTTTATGAACTCCTGGCACTGCATTTCCGAGTCTGACATAGATCTCAAATACTCAACCTCATGGAAAGAAAAGTAACGTCGTGCAAAAGCTAATATATTGTTTTTAATCTTCCGATGCTTCTCTTCAACATCGATACCAATCTATAATTGAAAATTAAAACATGTTCAGGTATCTGCATCATTAAGAACAATACATATATGCCTATAGCACCAAAACATTTGGTACATAAAGTGAAACATACTTGATAATTTGCAGTAACTCCACAAGCTATCAAGGAAGAAGTGTGTGAGATGTTAAAATGTAATGGTGGTGGGCACTGGCCATTGTCATTCTGCCACTCCAGCTATGAAAAAACATTAAAGTTGTTGAAGAAAAGCGTTTCAAAAGAGATGTAAGAGGGAACAAAAAGAAAAAATATCTTGGAAGAAACTAATTTTCATCTAGTAAACAAACCAAGCACAAAAACAAACTAACCTCAGGCTTCCCATGGATGTTCTTCCTAAATTTCAAGGATCTTGGATCAACATGGCTATTTAGCTGATCTAGTAATAAAAAGTTTGTTCAGAAACTTTCAAAACACTTAATATGTCCTCTAAAAGGAAAAAAGGAAATGAAAGAGAGAACAAGAGAAGATTTTTGGCCTGACTCTGGTAAAAGAATTCATATGCAATATCTTGGACATCCCAATTCATTGCAAAACATAAGTTCTTAAAGTACTTTTTGCAACCTATACTATTTTTATGTGCATAATACATGGGAAGATTCAAATAATATGCTTGGCATAATGCTGCAGATTTAAGCATGATATTCTGGAGAAGATTAGCAATTCAAAATAGCGGTAGCCAGAGAAGGGTATGGATATTATCCATTATATTCTGCTGCTAATATCAGTAACTTGACGCATTCCAGATAAAGTGCCCCAAAGCAAATTAAACCAAATAACTTTGTTGAAATTAAGGAAGAATGAAAAAGGAAGAATGAAACAGAAAATGACCTACATCTCGCAATGGTAGTCCGAACCAAGGTACGAGCTAGTAGAGCTGTTTTCTGAAGGTGACCTTCAGGCAATGACAAAATATTTTTTTTCTCAACTGGAGATAGAATTTGCATATATTGATTTAAAAGTGATGAACTGTTGATTTGATCAGGAAGTGCATACCAAAAGTGAGTTTCCCTACAAAATCAATTTCAAGCTCAATCATTTAGATTATTTAAAGCATTTGATTCATATCTAAGACACATACATACATTGGAGATGGAAGCTGTAATAATGGCATAGGGGATGAAGCAACACAGAAATTCCTGTGACAGCAGGAGATCAGTTTTGTCAGGAAATTTGCTCTAAGCAGTGACGACAACATACAATTTCCTGGAAATTGCTCTGTGTTATAAAGATGAACAAAAATTTAGAGGAATACGAGTTAAATTCACGGAGAAAGGAAGTGTAATGTGGATAGCGAGATTCAGTTAGTAAAAAACGGTGCGAAATTAAATGGTTGCGTATAATTCGGCAACCGGGAAAAACAGTCCAATATTCGGAAAAAAACCATTAACTTTAAAAAAAGGATACAACTAAATACGTGTTTTATACAGAACTTGATTGATAAATATTTATTTTCCTTTTCCTTTTCCTTTTCATACACCTGTTTTTAATGACAATATATCACTAATTATTGTAGTAGTTCTACTTCTACCTTATCACAAAAACATCAAGCAATCTGTAATTGATCGAAACATTATCAATTGATAGAACAGTAACTGAAGTTTAACAATTGATTGAAACATTATGAACGCCATAGTTTAATCGCGGAGAACCATTTAATATTTAAGCTTCTCAAGGGAGAAATTGAATATCCAACCAACAATCTAAGCTAAAAGCAATTAGCCATTGAAAAGAAAATATAATAGACGAACTAACAAAAAACCCACACATATTTCAACTTGAATGTTGTTTCTTTCCCAAGACCCAGAAAAGGCAACAGAAAAATATATACTACTACATATTTTTTTAAGTTTGAATATAGTTTAAAATTGACTTGAAATGCGTCTAATTTTCTATTATTTCGTTTCATCATTCTTCTCCATTCCAGTTATTATTGACATGATATATTACTAATGCAACAAAAATATTTACTAACTTCAAATTGTTACTATCAGGCAAGAAATTTCTGTCAATAATCAAATTAAAAGAAACGAACATGTTCATTGTTCAATCACTTCAATAGTTTCACTGAAAAAAGTTCAAATTCAATAACAATTCACAAGTTCGATTGTTCTTCTCAATGGGCACGGCAGAGGTGGATTATATATTTGTAGAAGCATAAAAGAAGGTAAGAAACAAACTAAAATACTGAACCACTTACCTAAACTGACGGCGAGACGGACGGCAACTGGGAGCAGCGATTCGGTGGTGGTAGACGGCGACCGGAGGAGGGAGCAGCTACTGGTTTTTGTTTTCTTTGTTTTTTGTTAGTTTTAGGTTTAGGTCTTGTTAGTGTTAAATTGTTAGTTTTTTTAAAATACAGAGATAAAACATTAATATTAGATAAAATGGGGGACCTATGAGTATTTATCCCTAAAAAAAACCTTGCTTTCCAAACGACAACACGCGCTATTTTTATTAAGAACTCTTTGGTTCTCTTTTTGTTTGTCGCTGAACTCTTCTTGTGCTTACTACACCAAAACCCTTTATCTCCGCCGCTCTGTCCTCTGTGCTTCCTTCGCCGAGCAGTTCAAAATGAGTAGGTCAGGGCAGCCTCCGGATCTCAAGAAGTAAGTGCTATTATTTATGTGAAACATATTTAAGAAATTTCAATCATTCAGTATTAGTCGTTGATTTGAACTTGGTTCTTTTTTGTACTTGGGATTTGCAGGTACATGGACAAGAAACTTCAAAGTAAGCTTTCCTCTCTCCGTGATTGACTCTTTTTTTTTTTCCATTTTACTTGCTACTGAGTTGTAATTACTCTCTTCGAAGTTCTACTTTCGTTTTATTAGGGTTTTAGGTGGACTTTATTTTGTTTGTCATCGTTAGAAATTATTTATGCGTGTACTCAAATTTTTTCTTTTTGCTATTTTTCAAAGCTGTGATGGGTTATGTTCTGTATGGAGCAAAGAGAATGTTTTCAAATCCTATGTGAAGAGTTATAACTTAGAAGTTTGGTGTTCAATTGCTTAATTTTTTAATGAAATCAAAGTAGTCATATTGTAGGTCCTACATAATGTTGGGTTAAGGCTTGGACTTCAAAGTTGATTTGAATGAATAGGTTTATTGCTCTTAGTACTAGTTAAATAGGTTCTTGAATAGGATAATATATTTCTTTTGCTTGAGTTGTTTACTGCATCTAAATTCATTTTCGATTTTGATATGGTTTGAGAGAAAGGACGAAGTGGTCTTACTTTGTTGTAATTTATTCTGATAACAAATTGTGGTGAACTTGCAATTTTGATTTGGAGTCACGCTGTTGGAATTCCTTTTAATTTTGAATTAATACCACACATCTGTTGTCAAATTGGATTATTAGAGGCCCTGTGATAATGAAATCAATATTCGGGTTCAAGGATAATGAATTTGTATGCTTAGCTTAACTAGTTGGACAGGAGAAAATGATGTAAAGACTGTTGAACTTAACTATGTGCATTAAAGACTATTCGTTGGATTCTTTTGTATGTCATGAATGTTGTTCTTTTGTCTTAATATTAAACCAGTCAGAATTTCTTTTTCACCATTCAATTCCAACTTGTTCACATCACATGTGATAGTAACTTTATTATTTTCTTGCTTTGAATATTGCTGTTGTTGTATTAGGCTGGCTCTACTAATTTGGGACTAAGGTTTAGTTATTGCTTTTGTTTTACAAGGCTTGGTTATTGTTATTGTTGTGCTGTTTGGGGATGAGAAAGGAAGTGAAGCCTTAATAATGTGTAAAACTGTTGACTGACAAGTCAAAAGTGTGACTTTTGAGGGCCAATTGCTGTGTGATATGCTGCATTGTATATAATTTTCTCATGTGCTCCTAAGAATTGCCTAATCTAATTTGAATGTAATTTTTATATGGGAAAGATGCAACTAGACCCAGTTATGGTCCAGTTCAAATGGCCAACTTTGAACCGTGACCAAACCGAGGGAAAACTATAACTGCCATCTAACTGGCTGGAACTGTGAATCTGCTGTTGGTTGAGGTTCAAGATTTTTGTGAATCGTGAACCACCTTTGAACCCACCAGAACCATGCCTGAACTGGTGGTTCAAACTGTTTTTCTTTAGTTTTTTAAATTTCATTTTTTTTTTGTTTGAACTGCCCATGGTTCAAGTCTGCTGGAACCGCCAGTTTTCAACCCCCCACTGAACCATAACCATCAGTTCATGAACTGCCTTTTAACTGTCAAAGACCCGTTCAGTTCTAGTTCAAGCCTGAGGCGAATTGTGAACTGGTGGTTCCTGAACTGTGATCAGTTCTAGATGCAAGCAGCAAACTCTTATGTATTAATATTATAAGTGAAAGAAATTAATTGTGGTACTGTGTTCTATAGCCAGTTGGGAGTTCATGATGCAAAATGTGCATTTGTGTTCCATAAATTGGCATAGATTCATAAGTGATTCTTGAGTTACGTTTTTGAATGATTTTATTTATGTCTTTACACAGTCAAGCTGAACGCAAACAGGATGGTGGTTGGGACTCTTCGTGGATTTGATCAGTTCATGAATTTGGTGGTTGACAACACTGTGGAGGTGAATGGTGAAGAGAAAACAGACATTGGCATGGTGGTAAGTCTTTTGTCTTGCTTCTTTTTTTTTTCATTTTCAGAACATGATGTTGGATAAAAATTGCATACTATCATATATTACTGGCATCATTAATTTATGATTTTATTAATGTAGGTGATAAGAGGAAACAGTGTTGTAACTGTTGAAGCCCTGGAACCTGTAAGCAGACCACAGTGATTAAGGCTTGTTTGTTAATACTAATGGTGTAGCTTTGAATTCCAGATTCTGGATGTAATTTGATTCTGAAAGTATGTGCCTAATACTTTATTAATTGGGTGGATTGGTGGAAAATGTTGAGTTGCCATTTTATGAGTAATTCATATCTCCATTTATTTTCTCTGTCAGAGATGCTTTCTGGACCTACAGGAATGATAATGAAATGTTCAGAATTGGGTCTAGCCTCATTATGAGATTTGAGTTGTGAATGTTGTTTAATTTGAATATGTTATGGCATGATTCAGTTGGCTTGAGAGAAGTCATGTTGATGTTGGCATGTCCCTTGTTACAATTTTGAGAATTTGAAACTGGAACAGAACTGTGGTGTAATGGTTCTAGTTCTTGGGGGTCCTTCAACTGAGTTTTTGGAGCAGCTTTTAGGAATCTTCTGAAAAAATTGTTATTGATCTTTTTTTTTTTAGAGAAAAGAAAATAGAACAGCTGGTTTAGGCTGGCCTAAGCAAATGTGGAGCCGAAACTGAGAACTGAATTTGGATGGTTCATTCATTAGGTTGAGTTCTTGATTGGTGTGATTCTGATTTATAATGGTTTCAAACAAGATGGTTCCGTTACTTCAATTTTAAAATTAAATTTTTGTTCTCAAATATTAAACGATTTAATTGAGAGAAGCAAATACAGCGGTATGTCAACATTATGGGGTTGTTTTGGATTCGTCCAAAACATATTTTGCATTTCTACAAACATACAGTGCATAAATCAAAAAAAGAAAAAACAGCCATTATCTTTTTTAACTACATGAGAATATTTTTTAAAAAATAAATAATTAACATATATCAAACTGAAAAACGCCTCATCCGCCGACCACTGCCGGAAATATGATGGTACGTTGCCGAAAATTGTTGCGGGATTCCATGCGGTTGTCATCGATTTTCAGGCAGAAAAGTCAACTTTTGGCCTTGCCAAAAAATCATGATCACTGGGATTCTTCGCCGGACTGTCACTGGAAAAAAGCAGGTTGCCAAAAAATTTATGTATACCTATCGCATACTCTGTGTATACTTGTAGTGAAAAATGAACTTTTTCGCAATCATTTTCCATTACGCGGTCTTCAAAATTCTAAATGGCCATTTTTTATTTTTATATTGTCTTTGAACATTTTGATTATTATTTTTATGGGATAATTATTTATATATATTACATATTCTTAGATCTTTTTAATTTAAAAATTGTATTAATAGATACTTATAGTTTCAAAAATTGTACTATTAGGTCTTTATGTACAGAAATGCCATTAATCAATTAAAAAGTCAAACGATTTGGATTAAATTTTTAAAAATGACAAAATTACCCTTCCTTATATATTAGAAACCAACGGCAGCATTAATTTTCTCTTTCATCTCTCATTTATTTTCCCTCTCCCTCATTTTCACTTTTTCATCTCTCTCAATTTCAGTTTCTTCACAATTGAAAAAATTTGAGTATTAGAAGTATAAATTGGGAAAAAAATAGAACAGCCAAATCAATTGGAAAATACAAATTGAACTGAACTAATTATCCAAAGCAATTGAAAAAAATAATAATTCAAAAGCACAATTTATGCTTTCTATTCAGAATCAATAATTCATTACAAATACAAATTGAAAGGAAAAAATTGAAAATTAGAAGCATTAATGGAAAAAAAAAAATAGATTTGCTCTTCACTTTCATCATTCTCTTCTCTCTTTGATTTGCTTTATGAAGCCAAAAACAGATCTGCTCCTTCACTTTCATTCTTTTCTTCTCCTCTCTTTGATTTACTTTCTCAAGCCAACAAGAACATATCTAAAGCCAAGAGCTACGATTTAAAACTCATAGATCTTAATAATCTCCACTAAACAATCGCACAAAAAAAAAAAAAAACCCTAACCTCCAAATCCATATAAGGTCTTTCCTTGCCTCTTGAGTACGTATACCACATCCATAGCTGTAACAGTCTTTCTCCTAGTGTGCTTAATGTCACAACATCATGAATAACATTTTTCAAGAAGATATTAAGAAGAAGAACAAAGAAGAAAGAAGAGAAAATGAGTTTTTAAAAAAAAAAAAAAAAAGAAAGAAGAACAAAGAAGAGAAAAAATGAGTTGTAAAAAAATAAAAAAAAAAAAAGAAGAACAACAAAGAAAGGAAAAATGGATTGTGAAAAAAAAACAAAGAAAGAAGGAGACGGTTAGATATAAAGTTTGAGCACTATAGATGTAGGTTATAATATGTAAGAGGGTAAAAATGTCATTTTAATCAACTTAACAGTCACTTAACGCCCATTCTGGACGGAATGACCTAATAGTACAGTTTTTGAAAATATAAAGACCTATTAATACAATTTTCAAAATAGAATGACCCTAGAATATATTACACAAAACCTTAGAGATTTATAAATAATTATCACTATTTTTATTTAGGTATTATTACTTGTGTATATCCCTACTATCAGCTCGTTGGTTGGCTTGTGAAATAATGATTGTGTACTTGCGGTATTAACTCTTTGGTTGGGCTTGTAAAATAATGATTGCGTAGTTGTGATAAAATTAAACAAATAATAATTTTTTAGTTAAATAAATGATAATTTTTTTGACATTATACTTTTAAGATATGTTTATAGTATACATATTTTATTAGTAAGTAATTTTTTTTTATAATTATTCTTATACCATTAATATTTTTACATACAGATTATTATGTAAATTGATTTTTACAATTGATTTTTTATGACAGTAATTCTCACACATTGTTTTTATATATCAATCAGTATGTAAAATTTACATACCATTAATATATTAAATGATTATTTGTGACAATTACTTTTATACCTTTGATATTATTTACATACCAATCAGTATATAAATTTATTTTTACATATTTAACATGTAATTTGATTTTTTGTGATAGTTACTCTTATACCCTTAAATTATTTTTACATATTATCAGTATGTAATACAGTATGTAAATTGATTGTTTGTTTATTTAGTGATTTATATATTAATGGATTGTTTATCTATATTTTTATTGTTATATACTAATTTCAGTATATAAATTAATATAAAAATTAATTTTTATATGTCTAATAGTATATCAATATATGAATTAATTTTCACATATCTATTATGTAAATTTTATTTTTACATTCAAACACCTAAACAGTTACTTTTTTACATTTTAATATATAAAAGGACAAAATTGAAATTGAGTAACTTTAGGGACTAAAACGTAATTATGCAGATTGCTCTTCTTCTTCCTCTTTCTTTTCCCTCATCAAAGATGAACTGCTAGCGCCTGTATCTTATCAAACCTCTCAATCACTAGAAATCGATTGGTATCATCTAGTTAGTAAGTTTATTGACTAAATTTCAGCCGGAAAACATACGATTAGAGACTGGAACTTAATGAAAAGTCGAGGAAAAATTGAAAACATAGGCGACGACGTTTTTGGTTTTCGATCGCTTATTTAAGCGGCTTCTGTTGTTCTGACAGTGATTCTTGTTAGAAGAATAATGAGAATTAAAGAAGAAGAATGGAATTAAAGAAGTGAATTGAAGATTGTAATGTGTTCTTTATTGAATTGTAAAGCTGTTTATATATTGGTTACATTTGATCCTATTCTGAATTGGAATTGTAA